>LPNX010095863.1:213016-247528 GCA_001517045.1 Pseudotsuga menziesii
ACAAAGAGGAGGAACACCTCTTCATGAACCCTATCATTCTTTTGGATGCCACACAAAACAATTAATTGAGGGACCATTCCCTCCCCTGCACCAAGAAAATTTTAATACAAAATTTAGAATCAACAATTACAGGATCACAAAGGGGCAAACCCTCTCTCATTCCCAACACATAATACATATGTAATCACTTCAATCACCAATTAATTTTGAATACCAAACAATGTAATGCAACATACAATTACAATCATTGTAAGTCAATATGTCATTCCACACATAGGTAGGGTTGCACCCTCTTCACTAGAACATACAATTACGATTCAATGTAACACATTATGCAATTACCACACAATTCTAGCCCACAGTATTTGTAAATACCATGTGATGTAATGCATAGTATAAATACAAATACCATCGTTTCATCCCATGGTATTTATATGCACGTGCCAATCAATGCAAAATCATAAAATATATGCAAAGTTATATATCACTTCAATGCAACCCAAGATAACTCAATCCAACCCATAGTAAGTCAATCCAACACATATGCAAATCACCAACTAATGTCATAAATAGAATATGCAATTACCAATTCATAATAATTATGCAATTTACCATCCAATGTAACACACATAATGTGCAATTACTAATGCATCCAAGTCACTGACAATTAATTAATGTCTATATCACAATTCAAGGAAAAATTCTCCCCGAGCTCCACACACACACACACACACACACACACACATATATATATGAAATGCAGTGCAATAGTACATAAAAAGAAATGATACCACAGGTATCCACAGGTTGTGCCCTTCATAGCTATTCCCATCTAAATCTACTTGCAAGCACATAGATTAATAAACAATCAATTGACTAAGTAGTGAATGCACTTTTTCTTCACATTTGCACACACATTAATAATTATATAAATGACATATGCAACCAATTATTGTGCCCCCTCAAGAGCTGCACACACACACATATATCAATTCAAGCTTGGAAGGGGTACAACCCTCTCCAAGCAATATACACACAACTACAATCAATATATAATATAAATCAGACTCAAGAGGGTGGAAGGGGCTGCACACTCTGCATTTCTTTGCAGGAATCCACATAATACACATAATATAATCAAGATCTTCAATTAATTACCAGAAGAAAAGGGCTTGTCTCTTTAAGCACGCCCTCCAATTGTTTTGGAAAGCAACATTAATATAATGATGTTATGTGTAACTAAGAGCCACCCCTTTCATTCGTAAGTAAACACTAGTTGCAATACAAGAATCATTATAAAAGACATGCCTCCAATAAAGAAGATAACATTCCCCCTTATTACATTAAGCAATACAATGAAATATTCAATAATTCATCCAACAAAGAAGGAGCCATGCCCACACACTTACAACTCAAGCCATTAATAACCAAAAAAAAATGATAACAATAAAATAAAACAAAAAGAATATGAACCTCTCTTAAAACAAGTGGCCCATTTCCTCAAAAGAAACAATAAAAAGAATCTAGAATAATAGAATAAAACACGATATAAGAAAATAATAGGAATGGAAAGCCACAATTTGGACAAATGGACCATTTCACAAAAATAGAAAAAGGTGTTACTTATAAATGTAACCACAAGTGACATATACCATCAATATATACATATTATCATTTTAATAGCATTAAGTTAATACATATTATTTTCAAACATACATATAATTAAATTAATAATGATAATTATTTGCTTATCAATTAATAATTATATTATATACTTATTATATACTTATCACTAAGATAAAAAATAATAACTTGTCTCTATTATAGAAGACATAGATTATTGATCTGCTTTCTAATATAGGTCACACGTGTATTGACAAGACTGCACATCTCTTTCACAATGCATACTTTAAGATTCCAAATACATAACACAAAGTTACAATTATGTAGAAGGCCCAACAATCACAAAGTTGAAACATTTTCTCTGATACCACTATGTAATGTACCATGCCCCAAATCACACCACAGAGATTGAATACACCATCTAAACATCAAGAGGGAAGGTTGAATCTAGATAATGCATAATGAAATAGGGTGACTAAGGCTCGGATAATATACCAACAATCAATTAGATAAAACAATTGTCCTTTTAAAAGAATTGTGACACTTCCAAGCAATCTATCTTTTATCAATTTGCATGCGATGCAAGGATAAATGCAAGTATGCATGCAACCGGATTTGAAGAAGAATTCCACATGAATCTAAATTTAACACAAAGATACATAAGATCTAACAAATACCATGATAGTATAAAAATAAGATCTACAATGTCAACCATAATCACGTTTTTTACATTTAAATAGTCAGATCCGCAAAATTAAACTATAGCCATTTAAACATAAGCTAATATCATATATGAAGGATATTATCTAAAACCATATAAGCCACATAAACAAATAATAAAATCAGATCCATGAGAACTAATTCTTCTATAAATTTTCATAAATAAACATATGATAAAATACTCATATGATTAAGGGGAAACTAGCTTCAATAGGAAAACATTCCACCCAATCATAGAGACAGTCAAGTCAATCCATACTTGATAAGGTTACCCCCTAGATAAGATCATGATCCACAAGCAAATATACTCTCAACCAATAAACAGGGTGTGTTATTTTTCAACACTGCCACACAAAAATGACTATATGTCATCCATACGGAAAGCTTTTTCACTGAAACAAAAGGTATTCCTTACTAGAAACATCGCTCTAGAAACAATGGAACAAGCCTAATAACCCAAAATTTATCAGAAGTAGGTGGATCAGAACATATAGTTGCGCCATTCTCACCACTGTGAGGAAAAACCATGCCACAATAAAACATCTGTATCTTAGCCATTCAAAAATATTTTCCAATTAAATAAAAAAATTATCTGATTGGAAACGTCACTGCGGACACAATGGTATAGGTCTCATAACCCATAAATTCTCATAATTGTTCAAACGATACCATATGGTTGCGCCCTCCTCGACTCTACTTAAGAAAATACAATACATTTCCCTCAAAAGAAACTCAGACCATACATCCCAAGAAAGAATAATGCATTTCCATCATAGGAAACTCAAGCCACACAACCTGAGAAAGGACAATAAATTTTCATCACAGGAAAATTAGGCCAGACATCGTGAGAAATTACAATACATTTCCATCACAGGAAACTCATGCCACACAACCTGAGAAAGTACAATGCATTTCCATCACAGGAAACTCTGTCCATACATCTCGAGAAAGCACAATACCTTTCCATCATAGGAAACTCAAGCCACACAACCTAAGAAATCACAATACTTCAATAAAATCTAGACAAGAAACACTCTGGCATAGATCAGGCATCAAACTTTACCCAGGCAACACTCTGGCATAGATCAATCTTCATACCTCATTACAAGGCCTTCAATCTCTAAAATCTGTCCAAAAAACACTTTGGCATATATCAGTTTCAAAGTCTATCCAAGAAACATTCTGGCATAGACTAGTCCTCCAATGAAATCTATCGAGGAAACACTTTGGCATAGACCACATTTCAATTCACTAGAGATGCAACAAGAGAAGAAGAAAAATTCTTGATGAATCCAATCTAAATCCTCTTATAGCCATTTGAATCCATAGGTAGAAACTAACTCAAGTTAATTGGATAGTAACCACACTAGTTACTTGAAGCTTCTCTGAATTCCAATGTGACCATTCGAATTCTCATGAGAGAAACTCAAATTCCAAAGAGAGAGACTCCAAACCTTCCAAGCCAATTCAAATTCAATTGGGGACCACTTAATCATGAAGGGAAACTCAAATTAGGTGGAGAGGAAGTTACACAAGGTAAGGATTCCTTCCCAGAATATCAAAAGAGGGGTTGCACAAGGAGTTACCTAACTTTTGAGGTGCCAAGGCTAAAAATAGCCAATGAAGGCGCACTTGTGAAAGTGGGGGTTACAAAACTAAGTGTAACCTCCAAAAAGGAGTTACAAAACAACCAAATAGATGCATTCAACAAGGAAGGCCCACTAAATCATGAAGCAGGCTCAATAGTACCAACATAGGAAAATAATAAAAAATAGGAAACAAAGAGTGTTGTTAGGGAGAGCCACAACTCATAGTCCCCAATCCCCCCTCACATGTGGAATCCATGACCCCCCAACCACATTAGCTGTCCATGTTGAGCTAGTTATTTAATTAAGAGAAAATAATAATAATAATTTTCATAGTCCATAGTATAGGCACCTAGTGCCACATTACAACACAAAAATAATCACAACGTATGTCCAGGGCTTAACACACTAGGGGCATTACATTGGACAACCACTAAAAAGTCATGGGCTGAAAGGATTTTCTATCTTTGCAAGTCTATGAGCGTTGAATATGAAAATCACTTTCTCTTGGAATTCCATGCCTACGCCCACATTAGATCCAAGTTCCATAATCTTGGCTCTAACACTAGTCTCTCTAACCTTGTAACTCATCAAAACTATGCCGAGCTAGGGGCACTCCTTAATAAGTTTTTTTAGCATAAGAACAATATTTTTAAATAAATCAAATAATTTATCTTTTGTATTTTTTATTAAGTTCTGATAGACCGCATTTTGTCTCAGTGGACATTAAAGACCATCATCATCATCATCCTAAAAATTTGATACTTTTGATGAGTTAATCAGTTATGAAAATTAATATTGCTACAAATATTTTTAAATTGAGATTTAATGTGCACATACATATGGCATTCTAAGAGAGTGATTTTCGTCTTCCACCTTAGTAATGCAAAGATGATAGATTCTTTCATCCCATTGTGTTTTACCAATCATCCACCTATTTCACTATACAACTTATAAGAACTCATTCTTATTTTCATAGTGTCAATTTGATTATTTAAACTAGCTAAAATGGAAAAATAGTTTTGATCTTCAAGATTGAAGTTTATGACCTCTTTATAGTATTTTAATATTTTATTTTCTTCTATTTCTTTATCACACCACAATTCATCCTTAAAGTTAGAATCTATAAAAATATTTTCAATAGTAACAATATTCTACATAGTGGCCTCTCCTCCTCTCACCATTTTGATTTAGCCAAGATTTAAAGCAACTTTATCCCATCCCCTCTTAAGTCACACATAACTTTGACTAGAGTTAATATTGTTAAATCATATTTATTCCATCCCTTCTTAACTCACACATGACTTTGACTAGAGTTAGAAGCAATTTTAGGAAGCCAAAAACAAAATTTCAGGTTGGAAATCCCACATACCAAAAAGAAGTGTTTTTTTTCTTTCTAATCTTGATTCTCAATAGTGATAGTGATAATAATCATCATCCCTTGGATTCAAGGTATGGAATTTTCATATATTGTAGAGGACATTTTCTCATACTTGACCACCAAATTTTGTCAAAAACTATTGAGTTTTTACACTAATCCACCATGATGCAATTTCTATATTTTTACATAAACAATGGTGTTAGTGTTTTTCCTTGTGTGCATTCCATACATGGAGTTAGGGTCTAAATGTTTCCTATGATGTAAAGGACTCATTTATCTACATTTCCTCAAAATTCATTATAAAATATGGATTTGAAGATGTGTAACCAAGCCAATTATAGAACACAACCAAGAAAACCCAAAATTTCTTTTGTGTGGTTTTTTTTTTAATTTTCTTTGAATATTCAAACTATGAATTTTGGATTATATATGGAAGTTAAATAGGCAATTAATAATTATGTATTCATTACATAAACATTTGAACGTTCAACCCAAGGAATGAAACAACTTGGAAATTGAATAATCATATTCTCATACCTTAAATACTTGGGAGATTGATGTAATAAGGGCCTTTGGCTCTCCATTATTTTGTAAAGAGGTATGAGAGCATAACATTGGATTCTAATAGAACTCTATTGAAGTAGTTATTAGAAGTTTTGTTGTGCAGTGATCTTATTTTTTTGCGGTGGATTGAATTTCATCATCTATTGAGTGTATGATATTATGTTATGAGTTCTTTCATTGTGTGATTTTGATTGCAGGTTCTATGAATTGCATCATATGCATGACAAAATTTAGGGTTAGGATTAATCATCTATGATCCATTTTCAGCTCGTGGTTCTTTAACATTTCTAAAAAAGCTATTTGGTTGTTTTACTGTGTATGAGAATATATGCAAATATGAAGTAATCTACCACATTATTGTCAAAACAATGAATACAAGTCATTCAGGTGGATTTCGACCATTTCATTAAACCATTACAAATTGTTAGGTCTTGAGAATTGAAAAGCTTAATTAATTTAAGTCTAACAATTTTTTGCCGAAGTCTTTAAAAATTATTTTGTATCTACAAAATAAAACAACATTCTCATTTAACCATAAAAGGTTAAAATTAGAGATATTATTTAAACCCATAACTTAGTTACTAATTATCCTAACATTAAAATTTCTTAACAAAAACATATATATATATTACCACCATTTCTTACAATACACTATCATGTTTAAATCATTTATATACAATTTTTTATTATTATCTAAATTCTTTTTTATAATATAGATATATATACAAAATATCATATCATAACATACATTATATTATATTAATGAAGTTTTTATTTTTTTTATTTTTAATAAAATATTTATTTATTATTTAAATTTATTTAAATTAATATCTATATATAATAAATCAATTATTTTTAAAAATATAATTTTGACTTTTTTACATTATTTTATTGAAGCAATTTCTTATATTAAATCTATAAAATAACTTGTGTATGGAAAGATGAATCTCATGTTGTGGCATTAACCTTTGTATTTGACCCTCATTTGCATGATATATTTTAGTGACTTTTTTACATTATTTGATTGAAGTAATTTCTTATAGTAAATGTATAAAAATAACTTGTGTATGGAAAGATGAATCTAATGTTATGGCATTAACCTTTGTATTTGACCTTCATTTGTATGATAAATTTTAGTGGAAAGCTTAGCTTTATTTTAAATTTTTTTTTTTCAACTGAAAAGGACAACTTTATATATTATAAAGCCGTGTCAAATAGGCAGCATATTACATCCACCAAAGAGTCTTTGAAACAAGTATAATGCATTATCACCCGATATATCAGAATACAAGTCAATACATCAAAACCAAAACTAACAAAATAGTTTCACCGTCAGTCCCAGAACAGAGGACAATGCCAGGAAATAACCAGTCTGTAGCATCAAAATGCAAGTGTAGTGCGAAAAAAGCTATTCCACGACCCTGGTAATCACTGAATGTAGCTCTAAAACAGTCACCAAAAATCAATAGTCCAAATAACATGTAATACCAGAGTTACTCTTCCCAAAGGAAATAACAGTGTTAAAACTCGTAACAGCTCATAGAACCCTCCTCAATAGAGCCATTGCAATTGGTCTTCAACCAATAATTCATACCCGACTCCAGCAGTAACGCCTTTTTTGATAAAGCATCGGCATGAGTATTATACTCCCGGTAGATATGATGATATACCAAAAGAGGATTAGAATCCAACAACAACCTGACTTTACCAAGCTAGTGGGACAGAACCAGGGTCTGTAGGTTATTCTTCCTCATGGCCCAATCGATGATGACCATAGAATCACCCAAGATCTGATATAATACAATAGCATGTGCTTTTACAAAATATAAAATCCCCCAGAAGGCCAAGAGCTTAGCCCGAGCGTTAAATCCCTTGTCTACATTCCATGCGTGATGCAATAATAACATTTCGCAATAAATAGATTACTCTTAAAAATTTCTTCAAAAATATATATATATGAAAATAAAAATGTTTGTTGATGTATAGCTCATACTAGATGTGGTGGATTCTTTTGTGACACATAAGATGGATACACCAAAAAAACAGAGTAATGCAAACACCCTTTTTTTCATAAACAAGAACCATTTTGTGACACATAGGATGGGTACACCAAAAAGCAAAGTATGTAAAGACCTTTTTTCATAAACAAGAACCATGTGGTATCATTTAGCTAGAATGAATGATATAAAAGTAAAGACCTTTTTTCATAAACAAGAACAAGGTGGTGTCATGTAGCAAGAATGAATGATATATAAAAGTCAGCAAACATATAAGTTAAAATGTTTGAAAAATATTTATAAGTATATAAGTTTAAGTAATAAAAGTATTAAAGTGAGTAAACATGTAAATGAATTTATAGATCTATGAAAATGAAAGTTGTATTGTTTTTTCATGAACGAGAATGGTGTGTTAATATATTAATGGATGATCTTAGTATTATGTTTTCAAGGTTATGTGAATGTTTAGTTATTTTTAAATATATATTATAATATTTATAATGAATAATAATCACGTAGCATTACGTATTCAAAAAAAAATTATTAAATTTGAATAGATGATTTTAAGTATTTTTTTTATTTTTTTAAGCTTTTCTTTTTTAAGCACTTTGGTGAAGATGTCTACAATTTGCTCACTTTTAGAACAATTTCTCAAATGAATAGTCTTGGTCTCTGCATGGTATTGAACGATATGGTACTTGATGTTGATGTCCTTATCTTGATTATGGAATTTGATATTTTTGGCCAACTTAATTGCAGAAGTATTATTAACCAACAGAGGAGTATAATTCATGTTTACCCTGCGAATCTTCCATATCTTCCAAATGCCCATAATCTCCTTTGTTTCCTCGACAACAACCACATATTCTTCCTCTATTGTGGAATCTACTAGAACATATTTTTTGTGTGATCTCAAGACTCATAAGGTAGCCTAAAGTAGGCATTTCATTTTCTTTATCACCATCAAAATCTAAATCGGAATATCCAAACAATAAGAATTCACCCACCTTAGAATATTTGAGTCCAAGTCTGGAGTCCCATTCAAGTATCCTAGAATTTGATTTGAGCAGACCAATGTCCTTCACGGTGTTTTTGCATGAACCTAGAAAGGATCCCAATAACAAACAAAATATATGGTCTAGTGGTGGTAAGGTAGATAAGACTCCCCACAGTATATATGCACTTGGTTGCATCCTCAAATTAATTTCCTTATTTTGATGTGAGCTTCAAATTATATTCCATTGGAGTAGAAAAAGGGTTACTCTCTGTCATGCCAAACCTGTTCAAAACCTCTCAAATGTACTACTTTTGGGAGATGAATATGTACTTTGGATTTGAGTCACTTCAATATCCAATTAGTGGTGAAGATCATCCAAATTTGTCATCTCAAATCCTTTGGTCAATTTTTTTATGGATGCAATGTAGTTTTCATTGTTATTTGTCATCAACAAATCATCTTGATAGACTATAAGATACACAACAAATTTTCCAATTTTCTTGAAAAACATAGTCAAGAATAAAGTTTTTGAAATTCAATTTTAGAAGATGCTAAGTTATATTTTCATACCATGTGTGAGGTGTGTTAGAATTCTAAATCCTTGATGGTAGCAAGAAATCTATAAACAAGCTAAGACTCTAAACACACAATTAACCTCACTAGGAATTGTAGAGAATTAGCATAAGGAGAGAAAAAGAGGAATAATGAACACACATTAAGGAATGATCATTAAATGATAATCAATATTATTACATTGGTAATGCATCCGCATAAAGGAGAATTGATTTTATGGAAGACAACTCATTGCTAGCTCATTAATCAGACTTACCAAATATGATAAACCCCCATTGGTGGCTAAAGCACTTTCCTAATCCAGCAAGGACCTCACGAATTAGCTAAAGCATGAGTGAGTCATGATAAGTGATGGAAAGACTTGATAATCTTGGAATATGGAGATAAAATAATGGAGGATGTGTTAGCAACAAAGGATAGTAGTTTCCTAGTTGAGTAGCTTTACCTTATCCACAGAAAAGCTGGAATAAAGCAGGATAAAAATAGAACCTGCAAGAAGGCACTGTTACTAATTCTAGCACTCAATAAAGTGGACAGGATCAAACCAGAATCATGATAAAAGTGTTCCTGGTGTAAATATGGCAAGTGTTGACCATGTGGTGCTAGTGGATGCCAACTATCTAGGCTAGTGGGTAGGAAATTAATCAAATAATGATTAAATATTGTATCCTAACTATTAAGTGGGTTTATTATATTCCCACGAGGTGTTTATTTTAGGCCATACCAAGAAATCATGAGTTTGAGTACTTTATATTCTTGTTCCTTCACAACAAAACCTTTCGATTGAGACATGAAGACATTATATTTCAAGTCTCCATTCAAGAAAACAATCTTCACATCTATTTGATAAACTTTCCACCATTATGTGCATCCAAAGGCAATAGAATATGAATGGTATCCCATTTTGTTGTGGTGGGAAAATATACTCATAGTGAATGGCTTCTCTCTTTGCAAAACCTTTTGCCACAATCATTGCCTTATGCTTGTCACACGAGTCATATGATTTCCAATTGTTCTTGTAAACCCACTTGCAACCATTTGGTTTGGTTGCAGATGGAGGGTCCACCAAATTCCATGTCCCATTCTTGATAGGAGCATCATATTCATTATGCATGGATTCTTTCTACTTATCATGGGAAACAACTTCTTCAAAGGAAGTAAAGTTAGTAGATAGATTCAATTTACAATTATATGAAACAACCATATCATAACATTACCTAAATTTGAATCATCCACATCACCTCCACCTTCTTGTCTTGTCAAACTTTTTGTTCCTATCTTTCCAACTTCATCGAGATGAACAATTTAAGTGTCTTTGTGACCCACTTTGGAGCTTTCTATGGGTGTCTAGGTTGCTCAACTGGTGGCGATTCATTCTCTTCAAGATTCAATCTTCCAAGCCTATCAATAACATCATCCAATTGAACCTCCCATTTTGGTGAAGTGGCATGAACATTTTTATGAGGGGGAGATGGTGTTGCAAAAGGAGATTCCAAAGATTGAACCAAGATATGGGACCCCACTTCAAGATGTGGAATCTCATTGTCAAATTCATGGCATGTATTTACATTGGTTAATTTATCTAGATGATTAAGATGACTCTCCACAGACTTGTCATGTTTATCCATTTCAAGAAACATCACATATTAGAAAGAGTAGACGTTTTTATTTACCTCATTGTGAAGATGATATGCCATGGTGGTGTTTGAGTACCCCCAAGAAGACACACTTTCAACTCCTTGCACCAAGTTCGTTTCTTTGTTCCTTTGGAATTAAGGCATAACAAATGGAACAAAAGACCCTAAGATGCCTCACCGAAGTAATACAACCATACCATATTTCATATGGATTATTGTTGTCAAGAGTATGACATGGGCATATGTTTCTCAAATAGACCAAACATAGAATTGCATCAACCCAAAACATCAATTTTACACTCTTATATATATATATAGAGAGAGAGAGAGAGAGAATACCATATTCAAGAGTCTCATGTTCATTCTTTCTGTTGCACCATTATGCTAAGGATTATATGGAACAATGATTTGATGCATAATCCCATGTTGACAAAGATAGTTTTCAAATTCATTAGAGGCATATTCGTTTCTATTATCACTATGAAGTCAAGTGGCAATATGGGACTGTGTTTCATTTTCAATCCGCACATAAAAGTTTTTAAATGTTTCAAATGCCTCATAGTTTTTCTTAAGTAAATAAACCCCCAACACATCATGGTGCAATCATCAATAAAAATTCATGAGATATTTATTATCATTTGCAAACACTAGGCATGGGTCCACACAAGTCAAAGTGTATGAACTCTAATTTTCTACATGCTCTAGAATTTGAGACATGGAAGGATTGTTGACTATGTTTTCCAAGAATACAAACATCATACTGTTTCAACTTCTTTGAAATGGTGGGAAAAATAGAAACATCATTCTTCTTCAACATTCTAAGACTGCCATGATTGATATGTCCATATCTAGCATGCCACAAAAGAATGTATGACAATGTACCTTCATCATGGTGAGCGAGGTGTGCAAAATTATGTGCCCTTGGAGATGTCCCTTTCAACTTCAACAATTTCTCATCTTCTCATCCAGTCATGATTACTTGATTGTTAGAGGATATCCTTATCACAACTTTATCATCAAATATGTGGATGGAATGGTCTTGCCATCGTATATGCACAAGAGACAACAAGTTTCTTTACAACTCTAAAAGATAAAGAACATTATGCAACAAAAATCCATGGAATCCAAGCAATTTGAGCCTAATGGTGCCAATTCCCTTGGGTTTGAGATTGGATTTATCTACAAAATATACTACATCTACATTGAAATTCAATTCTACCAAGAAGTCTTTTATAAATGTCATGTCGTCGTTGCACCACTGTTAAGCAACCAAATATCTCTCCAAGATGCAAATGAAGTATTGAACAAAGCTTCATTTATGCCAACATTACAATGTGTAACAATGAAATGAGTGGATTTGGAAGCTTTACCATACTCATGTGATTAACTTGTCTTCTTTCTACTCTGTCTTCTATGTGGTCTCCTCCCATGGAATTTTGCATATATTTGCCTCTTGTCCTTTCTTGTCACATCGAACACATTGATTATCATATCTCTCACCATAGTTGTGTCTACCCCTTATCTCTGAAGCTCTTTCTTCCATGTCCTATTTTCCTATCATCTCCTCTAGAAGAATCATGTGGTTGATTCTTCCCTTTCTAAGCAAGGCACATAGTCTCTCCAATGGGCTCAACTATCTATGTTCCAAAAGATTGATCTCGCCCTACAATCTTCTCCACTAGAGTGATAAATTTGAGGTATTTATGTTGGCCACTAGATTGAAGTGACTCAAGATAGTGGGAATGTGTTAGGTAAAAGGACTTTGAAGAAGGCAATGAGAGAAAGGTCTACCTTCACACCAATAACATCTGTCATGCATAATGACTTTGATATCAAATTCCATGGCCATGGGATTATTATCCTTTAACTCTACGTTAAAGAACTTCAACAACGAATGAATTAGCTCCAATTCTGAGAACAAGCCATACAATTTTTTCAACTTCTTCAAAGCATCATAAGAGTTCTCAGCAGATTAAATATGCCAACTCATCTCTTCACTTAATGTAGTAGTGATTAGTGCATATGCCTTATTATCTATGTTTTTCCATATGGAAAGCTCTTTGTTTTAGGCTCTTCAGGTGCAACATCGCCTTTTCCTTCACAGGTGTCATCCCACAATTGTTGAAGATGAGAGTGTTATTGATCTTCCTCAAAAATTCTAGATAGTCGTCCTTACCACTAACTACAAATCCAACAATAAAAACTAGAGAACATCTTCAAGGACAAAGTTACTTTTATTGTCACTAGAGAAAACATCTTCTACCATTCATGTAGTGTTAGTTTTATTTTATAATTTAATTTATAATTAAAAAAATTTATGTTTCCATTGTTTTTCTTTTAATCATCATTTTTATTTAAAGATACTGTCACACGTGGCTTCCCTTTCTAATGGTGTTCTCTAGAATGTATGTATTCAAGAATTTTAAGTGTTTGCATCTATACATGTTTTGGTTGTGTTAGGCCTATATGTGTGCCTTCATTTTTGTCTTTCGACTAAATTTAGAAAAACAAGGATTTTTATTAATATGCTTTATCCATTGGGGCTATATTCAACTTATTAAACTCTTGTGAAAAAACACATTTGTTCACTCATGTACTAAAAAACACCAAATTCAAATAAACCAACATGGGTCTAGATCTACTAAACATTGAAAGGGGTCAAATCCCTTGAGGTGCAAACATTTCCTTAAATTTTGCACTCTAAAAAACTTCACGCCTCAAGGTATTTGATCCCTCTCAATGCTAGATAAATCCATAGTTAAAATGGATATATACTAGTTTATTTTATTATAATGATTCATTTGTCATTTTTTTAGTTTTTCAATTTCACTAGCAACATTTTTTAAAAATTTAATTTATTAACTTTATAACCTTAACATATGGCTATAGATGCACCTGATTCAAATAAACTAACATAGGTTCATTGTAACTATGCATATATCAAACACTGAAGGGGGTCAAATCCCTTGAGGTGCGAACATATCCTCAAATTTTTCAATCTAAAAAAGTTCACACCTGAAGGTATTTGATCCCTATCAATACTTGATAAATCCAACGTTAAAATTGATATATGTTGGGTTATGTTATTATGATGATTCCATTTTTTAGTTTTTTTATTTTTCAAGTTCGATGGCATCATTTTTTTAAATTTAATTTATTGACTTTATAACGTTAACATATGGCTATAGATGCACCTAATTGTTCTCAGACTTACGATTATAAATGTGCTTAATTACTCTGTGTAACACTTGTGATTTATAAATTCAGACACCTTTTTTTATCCTAGCATTGGATCGTGTTTCTCTCTCAAACCTTATTAAACTGGACATTCTAATAGTGTTGTTATTTCATCCATGACATTAAATACCAAATTTCATAATTTTATGGCATTCTTGATAGTTATCAAAAAGACAATGAATCACATTGATAAGGGGCCTTCAAACTTAATAGTGTTTCTCTTTCCTCTTAGGAGCACAATTAATCGATTTCCCAAATCAATAATATTTCCCATTATCAATAAAAAGTGTTCAAAACATGATGCACTACACCTAGAATCATTTCAAACTAGTGGAAATAATTACTCATCAAGCCCTGTAGATTGTAACCTAAGCATTTCAAACTGATGGAAACAATTGCTCATCAACCCCTGTAGATTGTAACATGATTGAGGAATGGGGTATTATCATTAGAAGTATTCAAAACATGATGCACTACACCTAGAAGCATTTCAAACTGATGGAAACAATTGCTCATCAACCACTGTAGATTATAACAAAATTGAGGAATGGGGAATTATCAAGACAAATTCTTTGTTATCCATGTTTTTTGGTTTCAAAGTTCCTTACTCAAAGACAAGTTTTGTTATGAATGACAACTGTCAAAAACATAACTATTTACATTCTAAGCATCCCCTCAAGTTGACAAAGATACCCACTGTAATCCTCCAACTCGATTCATGAATAGGCTATCCTAAGAATTCGTGACCAGCTAGCTTTAATCAAGAGAGTGGTATTTATATAAGTTCATTTCTCTCCATGGATCCATTGGGTTCTGAAATAAAATAAAATAGATAAAACATTTTTTATTATCCGCCACAAAAATGGGCAAATGTGGGACTAAATGTACACCTAGTGAAAACACAAGTGAGGGCTACAAAAGTACACAACCCTGTCAAGCGCTGCATAAAAATCCCATAGGATGGATGACCACATGAAAATAATTGAACAAATAAGGAAAACATGACTATTGCAATGACATTCTGACTAGGATTGCCTAGTGCCAACAAAATAGAATCATTTGCAAATTCACACATCCCATTTTGTCTACATAGATCCTACATGATCTACAATTATAAGTGAAAATGAGTAAATGTATATTCGTTCACATTTCACTCACATGCCATTATTGAGTGCTAAGCAATTCTTATTGCTTTCATGGCTTTTGCCCTCTTTTGTTTTCACTCTCCTACTTTGCATTGTGCCAAAACAGTTGCAAAATGAAATTTTGACGCATGTTCTAATTGGAAATTGTTTTATTGTAGCCTACAAATGTTTTATATATTCTCCTATATCAACATGCCCCTATTTATTCATGTACTTGCATAACCATTGGACTTCCATTGTTACGAGTTTCCAAGCTTTCATCTCCACCATTTCTTTTACTTCATCGCATATTCCAACAACAAACTATACCTACCCATTTTGGTAGAAATTCCTCTTACGCCCTGGGGAATGGCTTTATCCAACATAATACTTTGTCTATTGTGGTTCTTCCAAATGTATACACAGAATTGGTGGTTCCAGCGAAATCATAAAGAATTTCCACCAATGTTCCAATGATGATATAAGCCTTCTGTGTCCAATAAACGTGTATCTTCGTAAACTAATAAATTGCAAATCCAACTACACTAACCTGCGAGTAATAGTATGCTTTTTAAATGGAATCAATGAGATTTTTTTAATGTACACAATAATTGTGTTGTTATGATCTCATTTTTCTTTAAATAAAATCATGCATAAATCATTTTTGAAACAAAAAAAAAATTACAATTTTATGTTGGACTTGTAATGAGTGTACTATTATGTAGAACAAAATATTCCCAAAATGTAAAATGTATTTAGGTAGAGAATCCACCAATACTGAGAGGTTTTAATATATATTAATTTTGAAGTGTACTAATGGTTAACATGAAGAAATAAATATATTAAAATTACATGTCATAAGATTCAGCAAGTCATCACTCAAAACTTGAGAGGTATATTTATTTTCATGGATTTATCATGCAATTATCCTAAATTCGCATCACCTCTTTCTAACAAAATGTTAGCAAGAGGGAAAATGTAGAGGGTCTTGTTAAGTGTGTCCATATCCACAGACCTTATTGTATATGTTGCAGCATCTTTGCCCACCCAAATGGCTATAAATTAACATCAAATTACTGTATGAATACACTTGTATGAACACCTTGCCACCAAAGATAACTTCATTCAATTTGATTTACAAATTTGTAAGTATAGGGAATACATGTTGCCTCAATGGGGGCGTCTGAATCCTTCTTTTTATAGGAAGTCATTTGGCAAGCCTTGTAATAACATCATTGTACTCAATAGTCCCATTGACCTATTTTTGTGGTCATTAGTTGGGCATTAATAAAATGATCTTATTTTATCTTATCTATAGAAGCGACATTTCTTATTTAACAGTATGTTCCATTATATCCAGATTTGTTTTGAATTCCAATGGGTGAAATATTTGGAAATATTAATTACAAGTATGTTTACTATATATCATTGTTCCTTTTGTTAATGATGGTGCATTAGATTGGTTTACCCTACCCATACCAAATCTTTGCAAGGAAAAATAAATAAACCTTTACATCTTGTCATACAATAATTGCTTGCATATTTTGCATATTTTCCATTTTCTGCATATGTAACTCTGATTCTCGTGGTTATGGTTGTTTTTTTTTAAGAATTGTACCTGTTAGCATTAAAATTTATATATTAAAATTTCAATTTCTAGCAGTGCACAGAAGTTTAGAAAAAACAATAGCATTTTCGCCAAAGCCTTGAGTTCCTTGTGTCAACCTGGTCTGCCTTTTTTCTCCATTGATCAAAGACTAAATATTATTGCTTCCTTGCTTTTGTGTGAAAGTCCCAAGTGATCTTTCCAAGGGTTTTTAACCCTTTGCCAATTGTGTGCATACCTTGCTAAGTTCTTCACCTTCTTAAATTGGTAAATGGTAAAATTTGTCTACGAATTGAAGTCTGTCAAATAACCTTATTGTTTTCATTTGGAAAAATATCAAATTGGTTTCACCTAACCCTTTATCAAAGCCAAACATTAAAAAAATTAATTATAAAATCATTTTTTAATTATAAAATCATTTTATAATTTATTATAAATGGTTTTATGGTTATATTTTCATAATGGAGTAAGAATTTAACATTATCTTTTAAAATATAAATTTAAAGTTTAAACAAATAAAAAAATAATGGCTCCTGGAATTATGTTAGTCCAAATTCCAAGCCATGTAATATATCTCCCCAATAACCTAAAATTATAAAGATTTTATTATTTAAAAAATAAACATTTTGACACCTTTTCTCTCTTGTCTTTGTCCATTATTTTGAAAGGTGATTGTCCACCAGGGATCAAGTCTCACCGAGACATGGCCCGCTGTGATAAGGCTCAAAGGGTAGACGCCCCTTGGATAGGATACCGCCCCTGGTCGGGATTGGATCCGGGACGTCTCGACCCTTACTAAGTCACAAGTTTCTGGTATATCCTGGCTTGCGGGGGTGTCCGTTTATACCTCAAGGGTTATAGTGGCAGCCGGCGGTTTTGAACCTGGGCCTTGCCCAGGCAATTTCGACGAGTTACCGATTCCCCTACTTAAAAAAAAAAAATTTAAAAAAAAATTATACTAAAATCTCATCAGTAAGTCAAGTTTAATCAAAATTTTAAGCCCCAATTCAAAAGACAAAGAGAAGAAGAAACATATATTTTAATGTTTGCTAGTCTAAAAATAGCTTATGAGACAGATCACCTCTTTCTGCATTTCAACCCTTTGCCTATTCAACTTGATAATAAGCACCCCCAATATCTTGCCCAAAATTTGTCAGCCAAAATATTTGCATACCTATCCCTATGGTCCTCAAAAGCTTCACATTCTATGTATGCATCAAGAAAATATGCTCAAAGCCCACGCGTCACAGGTCCTATCCTACGCATTCGGCAAAAGAGGTGGACAATGGTGTATTTAAACTTTTCAAACTCTTCTTAATTGTTACATGTGAGATAATTACCACAAATGCTAAGTATAATATCAAAGAGCGCCAAGGAGAGTAGTTAAATGCCAACTGTGGGTTCACTCTACTCACCAAATCGAATTCAAGTTTTAACTTCAAGTCAATATGCGAAGTATAATATCAAAGAGCGCCAAGGAGAGTGGTTAAATGCCAATTGTGGGTTCACTCTACACCAAATCGAATTCAAGTTTTAACTTCAAGTCAATATTGATTTCATCAATAAGCGTGCCACCAAGTTTCAAATTTTGACGAGGGAAAATGCTTACAAGTGAGACCACGGGTCGAGTCTCATTATTCGAGGCTGGGTTGATTCTCAAGTGCCTATATGCGCTACTCCAGAGTACATGGTTGGCTAGTACATGTTGCATTGCAAAATGCTAGCTCATTCTCGCAGGTGATGGCATTGACTCCTTAAGAAAAGAACGAGTTTTTGATATGGTTGTTGCACTTGGAGTGGAACTGGTTTGATATGGAAAGATGAAAATGTGTAAACTGAAAAGACCAAGGACTTCTACAAAGTACCCAAGTCTCAAAAGCGTCAACCGGCCGACACTTGAAGACACAAATTGGTTCAAGTTTTTATTCTTGGAATAAATAAGTAGTGACTTGGAGAGCATGCACTGCAGCAATCATTCTACACCAGGTTCTAAGAAGGAAGACCAAATGATAATGTAAGGGCCCAATATTATTTCCATTAGGAAATGTTGGACAAGCGAACCTAGAAGCTCTATGACCTAGGTGCAGATAACAATACAATGGGAACCTAAAAAATGATGCAAAGAATGTTACATTTGCTCAGAATGTGATGAAAATGCAAATAGAGGATAATAAGCCCACATCGATGTTTGTGGGAATGTAGAAGCTGCAAGGAGTTTTCTTTTAGTAGGTTGAATTTTAAATTGCTTATTCATTTTTGTTCAGCGTTTTTGGTAGCTTAAATAGCCTTGCATCAAGCTTTATAACTCCCAGCTTGGGCAATATATTTTTGTATGAAGAAAATTAAAGGCATTGGTGCAGGCCTCGCCGCAACTGCCATATTGTGAAGAACGAATTAAAGGAGGTGGCAGAATATTGCAATTCAAAATCAAACAAGCATTTTCAGTTCCAAATTTAATGGCAGAAGATCAGTGTGCAAATCCTCTTTTTCAGCATATTTTGTTCAAAGATATTTTTGGCAAACTCAACTGAACATTTTTAGAACTCAAAGTAAATTAGTTGTCCCAACTTTCAAGCAACAATCAAAGGATCAAATCCAGATTTTAATGCAGTGTTTTAGTTTCTGAGGATTGCAGGTGGCAGAGCACATGTCAAACTGATATTCTTGGTTAAATAAATCGAGTTCCGAAATTGATGGCATAAACTTAATCTTCTATCAAATCTTCCAGCAACCAAATTGGTTCGAGATTGAAGGCGAAAGATTAGCAGCTATTAGAGTCAGTTGGAGAACAAAACACTTAGCAGCAGTGGATGACAATCAAAAGTTCAATTCCAGATTCGAAGGCACTTAACAGATTTTAAGGAAGCAGTTTCAGATTTCCTGTCGTTGATTCAGGATTTATGTCTATGTTTAGATGTTTTCCTAAGACATGGCAAAAGTTTAATCATTGTATTCTGCTATTTAAATAATCATTTTGAATGTAAACGGGTTCAGAACTTCAGCCCATGAGGCTGAGAGCTTGTAGGAGGTCGAGAGTGGATGTATTGAAAGCATGAAGACATTTATTCTGTAAACTTTATCTTGGAGACCCGTTACCTAAAGATGAGATTTTAATATTTTATCTATTATGAGCCAGGTTTAACTGTCTTTCAATCTGAATACTTTGCAGTTTTGTTTAAACCAGTCTTTGTTACGGAATCCTTCATCATAATGTCTTTGTTATGAATGTCCATGCTCGGATTTAGTATCCATGATTCTGTATTTGAAATGGTTTTCTGAATATAGCTCTTTACGTTAATAATGAACAAGTAAGCTTTGAACCTGAGTCATCATTGATATCATTCTTGCTTTAGTCCAGTCATCCACTGTTTATTTCTACACCCTGAGGGATCATGCTTATAATTGTTGCATTCACTTCCCATTTGATTTCTAAAGTACATCACTCTCACCTCACCACCTTATAACAGCTTACTTTTGCACCTTCAGGGGCAATTGCTATTATTATTGCTGCCCCCAACTCACTATTTCTTGCAAACTTCGGCTGAGGTTCTATCCATTCTGGACATCAATGCTTTTATTTCCAATACTCTCACATTCTGGAGACTTGTGCCACATAAGCTGCATCAGAAAATATTGGCATACATTTAACTTAAATGTTTCAATTTTACCCAGCACGTTTGTCATACTTTCAGAAATAAAAATAGAATTAAAAGTTAACAAAGCTGAAATTATTTGCAGAAGCCTTTAACCTTTTAATTTGTACAAAAATCCTGTATACACACAAAAAAGGGGCTACACGTTGGCCATATATTTATGCATGAATTAAAATACCTACAATCATTTTTATTCAGAGATATTATAAGCAAGGAGTTATGATTGAGCCCTCAGCTTTGCTAGCTCCAAATAAATAGATAATGGAAATACATACATACATTCCTTGAAAATTGGAAAACACTAAGACTTCTCAACTGAAAAGAACTAGATCTCCCACATAAATTAGGCTATGGAGGACAGCCTCTAGATTTGTGAGTTATTGCTCTTAACCCATAAGTATCATCAACAGTAAAAGCAAGATCATCTCTAGACTTTAGCAAAGCGTGAGAGTTTAGAAAGGGCAGCCCGTAAACTTCGAATACCAGCTCCTGATTTTGAGCTTACCATCATCTACAACAAATTCATAATAGATTTTATTCTATAATCCAGAAAAAAGGATGGCATCATGAGATTTTGTATGGTAAATTTTAAGAAGAATTAGCCATAGATACACAAATAATTAAGACATACCACAGGCTTGACCATCGATTTGTTCTCTCTGAGAGCCTGTCAATAATTAATTCACAAGTTTAAAACAATTACGATGCCAATAGCCTGATATAGATGGTAAACTACAAATGTGATTGCTACAAAATCATAATAATAGTAACCAGAGTAGGAAAGAGCTTACTTCTTGTATCTGCATAGCACGGCGAGCAGCATCTAAGGGGAATACAATATCAGTTTTCGTCAAAACAATCTGGTACCGTGTTTTAGATCTGAAATGAGGTAAAGGCATGTTAGAAGTAAAACACTAGACCATGTCAAGAATGATGCATTCCATGACAATGGATTTGGGAATAAGCTACACGTCTATAATAAAAGGCCAAAAAGAATAGAAGCAACTAATGTTGGATAGTAAGATGTGTTTATTTTATAAAATTTGGGCTCAAAATGAAGGACCTTGGTGCTATTATACCAATTTGAAAAGTTAGTAGCTAACAAGGGCATCACAGTGCTAGGATGAATCCCAATGTCAATGTTTTGAAGATTAGATCAGAGAAACAGCTGCAAACAAACTGAATATCTATGGTCAAGCTAGCTACAGGATAGGCAAGAAAAATGCAGGGCATAAAAGTTATTGCCTGTTAAGTATGGCTTCTACTCTTACATAGCTATCATGTATGGCTTTCCCAACCCAAATGAAGAAAAGAGTGGATGGCACGACAAAGAACTAGGTCAACATTTCATGGGTAACTGCTGAAGACAGAAAAAATGGTGGAAAAGTGTGAAAGGAGGTTCTATGCACTGCATAAGCCATGTGACGAAAACTCACACTAAACTGCCAGGGGCAGCAATCATGATGCAGAACCATATATTCTTCTCATTTGGAAGCAGACCTTGGCAGATTTTTGTGAAATAATTAAATAAACCACTAAATAATAGATTAGGCAATTGCCTGTGAAGGATAGCACCTACCATTCTGTTATTTAGTGCAGTAATTTTAGCTTCAATTTACTAAAGGATGTTGAAAAAGTTAACTCAGACAAGTGGTTTCCTGGGCTTGGTGCCTAGCCTAGGAAAAGTGTCCAAGGAGGACCTCATGTTATTTGACTTTATGAAATATAAAGTTAAATGTCATGTCTATTTTTCGAAATTTTGGAGAAAAGTGCAATTCGGGCAAAATTCGAGCTTAACTAGTCATGACTTTAGAGGGTTCCAACTTTCACCAAATGGTCCTGTTATAACTAGATAATGTTCTTAGTTTATTTGATCTTTTTGTCCTAATTTTCAAACTTTGTTTTATTATGATTTTACATTTTATGTTGGTTTTAAGAATTTTTGACAATCAGTAATTTTTGTTGGATTTAATGCTTTTAATGGTTGAATTATTTCATTATTTTAGTCTTAAGGTTTGTCTTTTGGGCTTATTAGTTAATATGTGCATCTTTAAACATTCAAAAAACTTATAATAAAAGTTTATTCCAAGTATTATGCTTTATGACTAACTCTTCTTTTTAAAGCATTGGTTTAAAATATGTAAAAGAAGATTCCTGTAGCGCAGGAGCGAAGGTTAAAGAACGGTAGCGCTACAAGAATCTCATTTTGTGAAATCATGGCAAATAATGGTGTTGTTGTGTAATCGAAAGCAGAAGGACTCGTTTTACACCTGTAAGGACGGAATGATACATGTATAGAGCTCAGTAATCATTGTGACAAGTGTATGAAAGGAAGAAAGGGTTATGAAGGAGAATCGTGGCTGTTGGAAAGCTGAATTAGTGGAATCCCTTGAACACATAAGATGGAGCAGGTTCAAAACCCATTAATGATAACGACAGTTGAACGAGCAGTTGCCAGGATTATTGAAGATCGTGGGTTCACCTATCATTTTTTAATTTGACAAAATTATTGAAGGAATTGGGGGTAGTCGTGGTCGTTGAAGAGAGAACTGTGGAAGTCTGCTGGACACATATGAAGACATGAGAGCGCATGTTGAGCAGTTTAGATCATCATCGTGACATGTGTGCAACCAGATAGAGAAATCATTAACTCAATTGTGATTTGCATTGACAGAGGGTTAGTTTGTAGGGGCAATTAAAAAATTGTGAATTTGTTGTCTCGATTTTACTCAGCTATCAGTTTCATTGCTATAGTGAAGCATTTTCGAAATATTTTTTTTCAACTGTTTTAGAAAGAAATTCACAGGTTAGGGTTTCACAGCAGAAATGAAAAAAAAGTGGTAAAACAAATAGAGTTGAACCCATGGATACCAGCTGGGCAGAAGAGTTTCCTGTGTGTGCAGCAATTTTTCAAAGGGCTGGTTAGTTTGATTTTTTCCAGAGAATTAATGGTTTCAACCTAGAATTGTCATACAGATTTGCACAGGGTTTTGATAAGAACACTGTTTCATTTGACACCCTCAAATTCGAACTCACCAGAGAGTTAATTGAAGAAGCCACAAGTATAGCAGGTGAAGGAGAATTTTGGTTTAAAAAAATACCTTTTACTTTCAATTCAAGAGATTTCTTATTGCCAGAGGTTGAAACCCTAGACTGGGGCAAAGGGTGTTCAGTTACATAAATTCAAGCCTGAATGGAGAGAGGTTATCGGAATTCTACAGAGTTACATCACTTGTGAGGGCAGATTTGCCTTAGTTTTCAAGTATCACATCAAATTCCTCCAACATCTAAATCAAGAGTCCAAAATGAATTTACCCTTTTTCTTTTTGAAGAGCCTGCAAAAAATGTCAGATAGAGTAAAAGGGCATAAAGATCACACTCAACAGTCTATCTTTCATCATGGACTTATAAAATTGATTGTAAACACAATTCTTCAAAAAAAGGGTAGAACCTAAAAACACTTTGTGTTTTGGTCAGGTATTCATACTCAACAAGAAGGTCAGCCCAAGAAGAGGCAAATGAACAAACATCATTGCCTTGCAAAGAGATTAAAGAGAGAAATAGTTGAGGAGCTGGCGAAAGACAGTATACAAGAAGAAGATTCAATTTAGAAATTCGAAGACTCTGTGTATGAAGAGAGCAGAGGAGAAATCAACGAAAATCAAGAGCAATTTTCAGAGAATATAGAAGAAAGTCATAGAGTTGATACACAGCAAGAAGAGGGTAAGAGTTCTTTAGAACATAATCAAAATATCACAGATGTACAAGAAAATATAATGGAGTTTCCTATTATAGACAATTTGAAAGCTGATAACCCACAGAGTTCAGATGAAAAATCTAAAGAAGAGTCACTTGCAGCAGGATTAAAATGTGAGATGGTACAACTTTCAGCTGTTAAGTATCAAGGAAAATCATTGGTAATGCTAGGAGCAGAAACGAGATGGAGACCTAAAACAAGAGCAAAAAACAAATTAAGGCTTAGCATGCAAAATATTTTAAATCCAAAGTTTGCTAAAGAGAAGGTGACTGTAATTGAAGACTCATCATCTCAAGAAGACTTGGAGGATGAAGAAGACCTAGGTTCTAAGCTGGTTCAGAGTAAGAAGGAACATTTAGTGACTCTAAAGTCATCACCAGAAAATGACAAGGTTGCAGAGCAACAAAAAGTTTGCAGTACTGAAAAAGACAGGCCTCTAGAAGTTCCTATAGAGGAAACATATAAAGATGAGGAAGATGATGATTTGATTTTCAGAAAAATGAACATTCCATGGTTATCAGACAAGACCTCTACAACAAAAGAGGGACTATGCATAGATTCTGAAATCGAGAATCTACAAAAAACAGTGAAGCAATGCAAGTATCAAATTAGTTTTCTGAGTGAAACAAACGAGGGTTTAGTCATGACTAACAAAAGGTTAAGGGAGGATCTAGATGACATAAACACTCATTATTAGGAGTTAATTTCTGTTTCAAAGGAAGCTCTAAGGAGAAAGAAGCAAACTCAATGCCAATTTGGAGAATTGAACCAAAAAATTAAAGATTTGACCCAGCAGAATGAGAGACTGTCAAAGAGGATTGAAGACCTGGAAGCTGAGCAACAGAGAACTAGAAGACAATCACATGCCCTAGAAGGGATTGCATTACTGGCTGAAGCAGCAAAAAACCTATAAAGATTATTACTGACAGGTGTCATGTGGTTTATTTTTTGTAAATAATAGTTTATTTTGAAAGACAATTATCCTAGTAGCAGTTTCGAAGTTTAAACCTAAAAGTTAGTTAGTTATGTAACTATTTTTGGTGAAAGAAGGATAAAAGAAGAAAATCAGATGAAAGTAGGGTTCGAATTTTCACTCAAGGAGAGGCTTTTTGTGTTGTGATATCTCAAGCTAGCACTTATAACTCTTATGTAAGTGGATGACTGTTTTTTATTATATATAAACCGATAAGTCTTTTTACCTGTCATGCTATTTCATTTCTGATTTGGTTGATTGCTCAGTCTAAAATTTCATTTCTTGTTTAAAGGTTTTATTCATGTAAATACTTGTAGCCTGTGGGTGAAATTAGTGTTTCATGTGTAATGTTTATGGCTTATTGAGATGTGTTTGATCCCCAATGTATCTACTAGTGCATGATTCAGTTTTGTATTAGCTTGTTATTGTTTTTTCCTCCTTGTTGATGAAGTTTTAAACCAAAACCCTAAAAAGCAATTTTATTCTATTTCTGTTTGAGATTGTGTTAGCTTGTTCTTGTGGTAGTCTAGGAACAATTTCTAGCACTAACGGGTCCCAAATTTGAAAGGCAATGGTATGATGAGTCTTAAAACATCCCAATATGGTTTATGGATACTTTATATCAGAGTTTAGACCTCTACAAACTTGTTTGGGGCTAATGACAAAAAGACCAAAATTACTAGGTAATTGTGTTCAAACCCTCCCAAGGGTGATGGCCAAACTAGCTCTCCAAATCAAGTACGACCCTCCCAAATCTCAGAATAGAGTATGGGAATGAGTATCAGACATCAATGACTATCCTTAATCATGTTTATTAAGTTCTGCAAATGGATTATGGTCTGCAACATCTGTAGAGTAACTTTCAGTGAAATTGCTTATGGGGAAATTGCATAACTAGCTCGATTTTGACATATGAAAGGTGGACTTAAAGGTTCAGATAAGGATGTGACATATAGGGACCATATACAGAATACCAATGGATTCCCCAACAGTATTAAACACCATAGAAATCCTTTCATTTAAGTCTAGTATACAACTCATTCAGTATGGGGGTCAAATACATGAAAACTAGTGAATTAGTAGCATAGAATTGCAAGAGTTTCACATATGGATTTCGACCCACAGAGCATAGGGACATGAAATTACAGAGTAACACATCATATATGGTTGTCACAAAAACATCAAACTCAGATAACATCCCTCATACAAATCTGGTATAAAACTACTTCAGGATTGAAGCCAAATCCATGAAGACTAGTGATACAAGGGCATGAGTATGCAAGCTTTACATACATGTATCTCTGATATTTTGACTTATAGAGCATGTGGACATAATATTACAGAGCCATACATCATATATTGATTCCTCTTCATCATAAAACTCATATAAATGTACTCATACAAATCTAATATAAATGTACTCATATTGAAGCCAAATCCATGGAAACTAGTTATTAAAGAGCATGGGGAATGCGAGCCTTTCATGCATGTATTTCTAAGATTTCAACTTACAAAGCATATGGAGATTATATTACAAAGTCATATATCATAAATCAAAGCTTGGGCATCAACCATCCTCAACAAGGCGCAAGAATCATTCCAACAAGTGCGCCATCAATTGTGAGTGTGGGGAAATGGAGAAGAAGGAATGAGAGAATGGGGAGATAGATGAGAATTCGACTATAGGACTTTCAACTTGCAAATAAAACTCCTTCATTAATCTCCCATGAGAGGTCTGAATGGCCTCTCCATCAACCAACTTGGAAAGGAATCCAACTCCCTAGAAATTGGTTCATTAGCAGGGTAAGTGTGCACTCACCGTGCAATGGACAAGCAAAAGCTCTCCAAAAAGGCCAAAGGCCAATTAACAAATGATAAAAATCTATTTGCATTCCTCATGACATCCTTTTAATAACTTCATTATTCCTCCTCGTTATTCATTAATTTTACACTTAGTTGGATTAGTTGAGGAGCCGCCATTTGACAAACATGACAAATGTTTGATTCCAGTGTATCAGATGATCCGCCTTTGTGTCTAGCCAGTTTTGGCTAGTCAGTTTTTGTTTTGAATAATTATGACCATGGCCTCGCGGGGTTTTTAATAAAATGTGCTAGTAGGGTGTTTTGAGTGGTTCAGTCTCCTAAGACGTAGAATTTCAACTAAGGTATTCAAGGGAGTTTTTTGCCCTTGACAATTATGCTTTGCCTATAGCCGAGTATAATTGATGAAGTTTTCTTCTACTTCTTCCAAAGCTGGAATGCCCGATTTTGAATTCTGGGCCTTGGGAGGTTATTAGAGCCCAACTGAGTATATATAAACCTACTAAACATTGTTAGAATAAACTATGGTCATGTCTTAAGTCACTAGGACCCTCAGAAAAAAATTTGAATTTTTTTTACCGAACGCGTCAAAATTTTAATTTTTTAATTTTTTAATTTTCCTCAAGTTTTTAATTAAATTTTTCCATAATTTAAATGGAAAAATTCGATTTGTAATAAGTTAGTCATCCGAAACCCGAATTCAGTGATTGAAGGCTCTAACCTTAAGCCAAAAATCATTCTTGATCAGCCAGCCAGCTGGATCCAACTTTCAGATCATCATTCGGCCACATAACGCATATTTTCTCAAAAAAATCATTTTTGGGGAAAAAATTGATTAATTAATAAAAATGATTATTTTGGAGAAAATCCAAATCTCTCCAAATTAATCTGAATTCAACGAAATAAAAAGCTAAATGACATGGCATGGAGCATTTATGATGATTCCAATCAATATCGGTCAGTTTCAGATCAAGTATCGGAGTGTAGCAGTTGAACTATCAGTCAGAAATTTGCCCTCTTTGGTCAAATCCGTTTTTGGTTGAAGTGTGGGTTATCTATTGGTTGGGTGATCATTACAAGGGAGGATGAGCCACCTCACCCCCCTCATTACTCCAGCACTCAGTTACAACTCGGTTACAACTCAATTACAGCCCAGTTCAACTCCAAATGATCATGCCGAGCTCATTCAATTACTCCGGTGTTACTCTTAGTTTGGTTTTAGGGTTTTAGCCTTCTCTCTTTGTATAAATAGAGGCTCTTTCAGCTCTATCAAGGTGGAACTTTTGTGCCAGAGTTACTCTATAGAAATTGTATCAGGGTTTGCTTTGAATTTTTAATAAGAATTTCAACTTTGGAGGTCTATGAGCTCTTGCATGTGGTATACATTTCATGGTTGAGGTGACATTGCTTCTAACCCTTTGCTTTTAAATACTTTGAATGAGATCAAATTTTGTTTTGTTAAAGTTCAAGAAGGCCATTGTTGGCACGGTAGGGTAATCATTTGAAGTTCCAAGTTGATTATTTATGCAAAGTAAATTAGAATCTTGATGAACATGAGTAGTCAGTAATACGCAGTGTTGACCCTGATTTAATTCTCTTAAGCATACTTTCATATGATTTGATCTCAATTTGTGTTTGAGTTTTGGTGTTATTAGGTTTCACAGGTTGACGAAGGGTGTGAGTTCAGCTACATCTAGCCCAAGCTTCAAACAACCTCTTTGTTTTAACACTTTGTGATTGCAGGACCTACACAGATCGTATTCTTCTCTTACAAAAAAAAGCTGGAAACTTCTCTTCCGCTCTTGTGTTCCATCCACAAGAAACCCTTCTTCTTTACCCTTTCATTTTTCTTGTTTTGCATTGCTTAAGTAGATCCACTCTTTCATTGCTTATATTTAGATTTGTCTTCTTTAGGCTTTGTTACATCTAGTATTGTTTATTAGATCTAGGAAGAAGTTTGTACTTTCCATGCAAAATTTCCAAAAAAAATTCTGAGTACAAAAAAAATTTCCAAATTTTTTTTTGTTTGCATTGTCTTTTCTATCACTTTTTAGTATTGCTCGCTTGCTGATTTTTTATTTTTGTGACAGGTACAACGGAAGTGCTGGCAAAAAATTGAAGATTCAAGGCTTAAAAAAGACTCATTATTCCCTTTTCTTCATTCCCCTTTCTCAACTCAATCCGGAAGCCTTCCAAAGATAGAAAAGGAGGCAAAAAACATCAAAAGAAAGGCATTGTAAAGAATTAATAAAAGTGCAAGTGAGATTAAGGCTCCCACACCCCACTTCCCCCATTTGGGGGAAGCCTGTATCGCCATTGCCAATATTTCATTTTCTTTCAATTTGCTTTATACCTGCAAGATAAATAAATGGTGAAAGTAGAATAGGGTAATTAGTTTCAATTTGTTAAAAGGCTTAATTAGATTTGATTTCATTAGTATATTCTTGCTAGTTTCCTCTTATGCAATCTGTTCTCATGCTAGATCAGGCTTGGTTTCATTTTTGCTTGCTTAAAAGTTATCAGAAAAGGAAAAATCTGTTTGATTAAACGCTGTTTAAATTTATCATCCATGAAAAATGAAGTGAAATGTCTCTCTGATTATTTACTTGGTTAATGCATTGCTTCTTTACTTTTCGATAGAATTTGGCTTACCCGATTAGGGCCCTAAAAAGCCTGAAAGAGACTCTTGGGTGGTTTAGATCTTTGTATTGCTTTTAGTTTAACGAATTAATTAAGTCTCTTGAACTTGCAGTAACACAACTCAAGAGCACTCTCTATCGGAGAGCATACTTAGAATTGCACATCTTTGCATTAGGCATCTTAGGTTAGCTAAGTCTCTTGAACCACTGTCATAAGACAGGGTCAAGAGTGCTCTCTGTCGGAGAGTCTTAATCAATTAACTTAATAAAATTTGCAACGCACACCCCCTAATTAATTAACCTCATTTCCTCCTTGTCGGAGTATGCTCCGACCGACCTCAAAATCGGAGTACCCAGAAACGACATTGGATTTCTAATCTTATAAGAAAAACGTAATAAAACTTAAACCCTGTAACCAACGCACAGACGTTGTAGGGAATTTTCTAAAGTACTTCTTAGTAGAGGCGCCGGAACCCCTGCTGTCTAAGCTTCTCAGCTAGTTGGTAGTTGGTCAATCTCTGCGATACTAGCCTGGGATACTGGGCGGGCCCCTCATGTCTTCAACGGATTGAACTTGGAATATTCTCTCGGCTTTTTGACAAACCTTTGTTGACACCCTAATCAAGAGCACTTAAAATTCTTAAAATCTACCAAGAGCACTCGCACAACTTAATATTCACTAGTTTGATTTCAAGACTTGTTATTTAATTCTTTGCGCATTTCAGTATTTTGACTCCATAAGGCACTGGTCTTGTAATCTGCATAATTATTATATTTGGATCAACTGTCTATGGCATGCTTTAAGTTCTATCTATGAATGCATAATTAATTAAGTCTAGAATCATTACTTATCTTTTAATCTCTTGCTAGCAACGTGGATTGCTTTGATTTATGTGTCAAACTCATAATAAATAAACATCTTTAATCATAATAACTCCTAAACAACACCCATCCGCATCTGCAACCTTTTAAAACACTTTAACAACTTAAGAGCCATAGAAACTCTTTTGTAGGGACTACCCCCCTTGGCTTCGTTAGGAGTTAGCTTAAACGAAGGAGCTAGGAGTAGGTGACAGTACCTGGCTCTATGCTTGCCCCCAAGGTCACACCTCTCCCACTTTCTTAAGTGAGGAGACAGCTTTTGGAAGCTTTTTGCTACTGGTGTGCAATCGACGGACAACACTCCTAAGGTCGAATTTCCCTCCATGAGCTTTCTCCAACTCATCTTAGTGGTTTAGTAACCCTCATGACACTTGTCTTCATCTTTATGCTCCAATTATTTCCCCAATTCGAGTGGCTGCCTCTAACTCCCAAATTCGACCTCTTGGTGGCTATTTTTAACCCTGACATGTCATATTTGTCATATGTCAGCGGTCAGGTCTGAATTTGTCATACTTGTCATAGAATCTTCCATCATTTGTTGTCATAGAGTGCATAGAATCTCCTTCCAAGTGGCACACCTTGTCTTCTAGTCTCTTCCTCTTCCATCGGAGTTACCCTCCTTTACCAATTTGACTTCCTTGACTCATTATATGATATTTGACACCACATTACCATCCAATAATGTTACATTATCCATGTGTTCGAATTTGGATGAATATCATGCCAAGTGTGCGGGGAATCTAGTCACCCAAAGTCTTCACAAGCTTCCAAGTGTCTTCATGAACTCATGCCACCTTATTTTCTTAGCATTTATCATTTATGGGACCCAATTAAATGTGAATACGGTAAACTAAAGTCCTTTTGGGTCCCATAGCCCTTTATTGCAAAATTTATGTCTCCATCTCAACCTAGGGAACTAGTAGGTTGGTGAAACATTATTTGCAAATAGTCTTTTTTGGAAATCATTTAATTGGGGACATGACATTAAAGTAACTTTTTACTTTAATATTTATGAATAAAGTGACTAAAGGTGTTTTGAGTAGTGTCAACAGAAAATTAAAACATAGTTGTAGATCTAAATGCTCCAAGATCTAAACTCCATCATCAGATCCTAGGGTTCGAGTCGATTTCGTAATGAGATAATAGAAAAGGGTGAATTGAGGCAAAAGGAGGCATTCAGTGTTATTCTTCATAAATAGTTGAAGAGAGAGAGCATGAGGAGCGACTAAGTGCATGAGGGGCACATTTCAAAGAGTGAGGGCACACCTCATTGAAGGAGGGCAATTTCAGATATTGAGTTCATCAGCTACAAAGAGAGGGCGAATTTCTGAGAGAAATTATGCAACAGAGGTGTGTGAAACCCAAGTCAAAGAGCAAATAGAGGGGTGCAAATCCCAAGACGTCCAGCAGAAAGAAAAAAAAGGTGCAAATCCCAAGAAACATCCAACATAGATCAGGCACAAACTTCGAGGCAGGCGTTCAGAGATATGTTAATGATTGTTGGAAGAAATTATGTTGTACTTGTTAGAAGAAATTCTATTGTAAATCTGCTTGAGATAGAAAAAAAATATCTCACTGGCTTTCCTGCAAGGGTTTTTCCAGGGTCATATTGACCAAGAATCTATGTCTATTATGTGTGTGTTGTTGATTTGAAAAGAGTAAAAGACTTCATGTGTTTCTAGTTAAAAAAATTGTTTATGCATATCTATGTTATCTGGGCAACATGATTGGGTTGGGCATTAAACCATGAATTATTGAGACTTGAAACTACGTTGGGGTCAGAGATTAAAATTTACAACGGATTCCTCTCTTTCTCGGTCATGATTTCAAATTGGGTCCAGAATCTCCTAACCTTTGTTAAGGTTTTCCATTACACCAAAACCTACATATGTTAGTAAACTTCGAAACCAAGCACATAACCTTGAGTGGGTTGTTAGTCCCATGTTCCCAAGGTGGTGGTTAGTCCACAAGATCAATTTCCAAAAATGGGGCAGTTAGTCTAACACCCCCTCCGACATAACTTCGGGGATTTGAACTGTTCGAGCTCAAAGATGGACACCGCTATGTGCAGGTCGTTAGATGCAGCTCTAGAGTCTACGGAGAGGATTCACACAGGAGAGGATGCATCCCTCCTTCATGCCTACATAGTCAGTACTCAGCCAAGTATGTGCACTCCGGCTTCATGCACACATGTTTCAAGGAGAGGAAAGGTCGTGTATGGAGGTAAAACCTGGAGAAATTCTAAGTTGTGATATTATGGGAGATGTGACTAGTTTGCAAATGATGCATTAGGAGGATATGAAAACTTAGACTCTGATTCTGATGATGATCGACGAGCTTAGGCTTTAATGCCTCGAGCTAAGGGAAATGACCAAAAGAAGTGAGGATTGGCAAGCCTGAACAAGAGATGAACCAACTACAAAGGAAAAGCCGTGGAAAAGAAAATAAGCTAGAAATGCAAAGTCATGGGAAAGAAAATCAATTATTGGCAATAAACCCAAGGAGATTGCATAGGAGAATAAGATTAGTGTTGGAGGTCACTGGAGGAGAACGCCAGGTTGTAGCATGCAGAGTGGGTAATCGCATGACATATTGGGAGAATGAAACGACCCAGACTGAGGAGAATATGCCAAACTAGGCAGAGGGCAGAGGCAGAATGACAAAAATCATGGAGTTAACAAAACATAACTTTGATACCACTGTAAGGTTTAGAGGAATAACTCCAGAATGAACTGATATTATTGAACGAGACTAACTTATTTATACAAGAGAAGTGACCTTTGGTTCATATTTTAAAGGTACGTATATGACTCTTCATATTCCCTATGACAACTAATATTTACCAGTGTTACAAAAATCGCCGATTTATCGGCCACATCGCGAGATATCGCGATGTTTACTCCACGCCGATAATATCGGCAAACATCGCGGCGATAAATTGAAGATAAATCGGCGATAAATCGGTGATAAATCGGCGATATTTTCGCGATATTTCTTGTTAAAATCGCGAGTCGATAGTTGACATCGCTGTTTTTGACATAAAGCCCCGAAAGTTGAAAATTTCCGGTTTTAACTTTTAACTCATCCGTCTGAGCTGATGCACGCCGCGAAGGAGACAGGGGTTTAGACTCTAGAGTCCGAAGCTGTGTGGTAAGGAGGAAGCTCGGGGACAGAACTTGAAGCACGCGGACAGGTCACAGAAGCACGCGGAGTGGGGGATAGAGGAAGAACGCTGGTAGGTAAGTCATAATTTTTTTTTAAAACCACGCTCGTAGGTTTACAAAAATTCACCAATAGACTGGACAGTGGATACTATGAACTGCTCCAGTTTGAATTATTAACAGCGCTTGCAAAATTTCATGATCAGACCTAGTAATTTTAAAGTTTAAACTTTTAACTTTTAAAGTGAATCATATGACCTGTAATGTTGAGAGTCATTACAGCATCCTGGGCTATGCATGACGAGGAAAGAAATTCTCCTTGTAAAATCTATTTAAATCTTAAAGACATTGAAACTTAAAAATCTGAAATTTGAATAATCTTTGCAGACTGTTTGACAAATGCTCTGCTGGTAAGATGCTTGAATATATCGATGAGATGCTAAGTTTATGTTTGCAATTTTTTTGATAAAATACCAACTGGAAGCATATCTATGCAAAATGTCTCAAATGAAGATTTGGGTATAAAGTTTAAACTTCCTAAATATTAGATGAAATTTCTAAGTGATGTAGGAATAAACAAG
>LPNX010095863.1:247837-309995 GCA_001517045.1 Pseudotsuga menziesii
TGCAATAGCCAACTATAATTATTAATTGTAGCAGCAGTAATACACTAGCAGTAAACTGAGTATAGTGTACCTCCTGAGTCCTAACCTGCTAATAACAGCAGTGAACACTGAAAAGCAAGATCCTTATGGCTGTATCAGCTTATTTTAATGCCCAGAATTGGTATTTAAGGCTGTAAGTAGCTGATAGTCATAGGTGGAGTACCCAGAATTGATGTTTAAGGCATTTGTTAGATGAAAGTCCAGAGTAGAAGCGTCCTGCTGTTTGTAACAGTCCCAAACTGATACCACACTGACAATAATGTTGAAATTAGAAATTACATAAAATTAACTTTAAAAAAAACCTCATTTTAAAGTTTTAATTTTTAAAAACAGTTTGTAGTTTCAGTTTGTGATTTTGTCTAACTTTGAGAAGAGAGGGGAATTGGGGACAGTTGGAAACACAATGTAAATTAATTTTTATTTTTACTTGTTGGTTGTTTGTTTGATTTGCTATTTTTTGCAATAAAAATATGCTAAAAACATTTTTATTTTTATTTTGCAGGTTCAAAGTTACAAGCATGCCGAAGAATTTGGATCCATTTTGGGAGTATGCAGAGCCGGTTGATCCACATAATCGGCAAAGGCTTAGATGCAATATGTGTGGGAAGGAGATGACGGGGGGGTTAAGTAGGCTCAAATACCACCTCGCACAACTTGCAGGGCATGAGGTGGATATTTGTAAAAACTCCACTCCTGAAATAGTTCATAGGGCCAAACTTGCAATTGAAGGTATTGGCAAGAGGAAAGATGAGAGGGAAGCTTTGAGGCAGGAACTTGGCATGAGAGCAGCATAGGATCCGGGACAACCGGACACACTTTAGGGGGAGTGGGGAGTGAGACCTTATCCTCATCTTCCATCATGCCTTCAACGACACACTCTATTTCTCACTTTTTGTCGAGATCTGGTCCTGGTGGACAACCAGGTATAAAGTCAATGTACAAGATAAAAGAGAAAAAGGAAGCAGATAAACTTGTGGGTCGATGTCTTTTGTGGAGTGATGTTCCATTCCACTTTGCGAGGAACCCATTCTACTTGCAGATGTTCGAAGCTGCTGCTGTTGTTGGGCCGGGGTATAAGCCCCCCACTTATGAGGAGTTGAGAGGGCCCATCCTTGATGATGAAAAGGTTGATTGCACTTCTAGGTTGGAGGAGCTTCGAGGTTCATGGGAGGCCACAGGATGCACCGTGATGTCAGATGGTTGGAGTGATAAGAAGGGTAGGACCCTTCTCAACTTCTTGGTTCATTGTCCTCGAGGCATAATGTTTATAAAATATGTGGATGCATCTGCACAGGTCAAAGATGCAGCATTACTATGTCAGTTGTTGGATGAGTTCATCCAAGAGATAGGTCCGCGGAATGTTGTCCAAGTAGTAACGGACAATGCTGTGAATTATGTGGCAGCCGGTAGGATGCTTATGGACAGGCATCCAACTTTGTTTTGGACACCTTGTGCAGCACATTGTATTGACTTGATCTTAGAGAATATGGGGAAGATCCAGTTTATCAAGGATGTCATTCATTCAGCAAGAAGCATCACTAAATTTATATACAATCATGCTTCTGTGCTTAGCTTGATGAGGAAGTTTACTCATGATAGGGAGTTGGTCCGTCCTGCCATCACTCGGTTTGCCACTTGTTTCATCTCTCTTCAGTCTCTCCTTACTTCTATGTGGGACTTGCAGACTATGTTCCATTCAGCTGAGTGGCGTGCTTTATCAATTAGCACTAAACCGGAGGGACATGACATATTCAGGCTAGTGTCATACCAGGAGAGCTTCTGGGATGGGGTGAAGGAGGTGTGTACTGTATGTGAACCTTTGGTAAGGGTTCTACGCTTGGTTGATGGAGACAAGCCCGCAATGGGCTACTTGTATGAGGCCATGGATAGGGCCAAAGAGGCCATTAATGCCTACTATGAGGACAAGGGGGAAGAGGGGCAAGCGAAACAACAATTGATATGGGGGGTGATTGATCAGCGATGGAACAAAACACTTCATCACCCCATTCATGCTGCAGGCCTATTCCTCAACCCCGCATTCTCTTATTCATGTGGCTTCAACTTTGATGCAGAGGTAATGGATGGGTTCTTGGAGTGTGTCCAGAGGATGGTGCCAAGTGCAGCTGACCGTTCAGAGATTTCCAAAGAGTTGGAAGTCTATAGGAGGGCCATGGAAACATTTGGCTTTGATATGGCTATTAATGACAGGAAGAACATAATGCCAAGTAAGTTTCACCTTGTTTCAAAATTTAATTTCATTACTTTCTTTGTTTTATATTTCAAATTTTCAATGTCTTTTCTTATGCTTCTCCAATTCATTGTAGATACTTGGTGGAAAACCTATGGCAGACAAGTACCCCATCTCCAAAAGTTTGCTGTTCAGATCCTAAGCCAAACATGCAGTTCTTCTGGTTGTGAGCGCAACTGGAGTGTATTTGAAAAGATACACACCAAGAAGCGCAACAGGTTTGAGAATTTGAAATTAAATTCTAAATTCATTATAAGTTGTAATTTATGTCATATGGGTAATTTTAATTTATGTATTCTAAATTCTAATTGGATAAATTTATGGTGATCATACAGGTTGGATACCCAACGCCTGAATGATCTAGTGTACGTCTCCTACAATCTCAGGTTGTGGGTGAAGCAACTTGAGAAAAAACCTGAGGTGGAGGCTATTTCATTGGATCACATTGACACCACTGCTGCATGGAGAGCAGAGATTGAGGAACCTATTATGGAGGCAGCTCCTGCTTGGTTAGAGGATGATACACAGGACATGGAGACTGAGACATGGGACGATGAGCGGTTAGACGCATCTGAGATTGTGCCACCACTGGAGCCACCAGCCACACAGCCACCAGTTGCAAAGCCACCAGCCACACAGCCACCACTTTCACAGCCACAGTCTCGATCAGAGGGAGCCAGATATATGGGCAGTGGTAGCAGTAGCGGTGGTAGAGGACTTGATGAGGGTCCAGTACCTCATCATTCTTCTAGTTCTTCTAGAGCACATCAGTTTCCAGGCACTTCTAGAGGACGAGGAAGTCCATGACGACCCCCACGAGCACCTGGTTTTTCTAGCCCTGGAGGCAGAGCCATTACTAGAGCGATTACCTTTGCTCGTAAAAGGGGTAGAAGGAATCCATAGTTTACTTTATTTGGTTGATTTCATTGCATATGAGATACATATTACATAAAACATTGACTATATTTTTTTGGTGGTTCATGAGTCGGGGACTCAAGATCCGAGACACGATTCATTTTTGATGTGTGATGTATCACTAGACCTCTTATACATCTTATATATCGGTTTTATTTCCATATTCATGTAGCAATGTGTTTATTTGATGTTCTTGTTGCTTTAGATGTTTAGAAAATTGAAAAAAAATGAATATTTTTGTATTTTTTTACATTGCCGATATATTGCCGATGTTTGCCGACATTTTCACCAATAAATCCGATAATATCTTTTTGGACCCTAGGCGATATATTCGCCGACACGATATTTGTAACATTGATATTTACATTATGTACATTTTCACCTTAATTACGTAGGTTTCCAACAACCTTCTATGGCTGACACTTAATATTATGCTCAAATGCAAGCACAAATTACTCTCAAATTTCGAAGTGTCATTACGTTTAAGGATTTTTGGTTGCCCCCCCATATTAATACGTCATAATAGTTCTCCAAGATAAGGCATTGATTACAAGAAGGAAAGTCACCGTTTCTTCAGTTAAAAAATGAATATTATGGATTTTATGAGTTATCAATGCCTAGCCTCATTTTTTCCCTTTCCATCTTAAATCTCTATGTGATATTATTTTAAAATTTGACTTTGCTTTTCTTATGTGTGTTGCATTTTATTTTCCTACTTTCCATGTCTAAGATAAAGGTCTTTTCATACTTTTGTTGGGAATTCATTCCACGTCAATATGATTCCATTTCCTTGTGAAAAAATCAAGTAAAAATACAAAAAATATTGAGTAGGATAGTCTCACATCAACAACCAATATGAGATATGTGTGGTTTATGAAGCACTACATACACCAAAATATTTGCCCATTTGTATGGGCTGGCCTTGGGGTTTGTTAACCGTATTTTTGGCTAACGGTACTTACCCGGCAAAATGTTGTCACGCTCCCTCGTGTTTTAAAGCTCTCTTATAAAATATATAACCCGCCTATATTAAGTTGCTTGGCCTCGTCACATGTTTGCTATCCTAGCCTAGCTCTCTAATTGGCTTGACGTCGTCTTGGGTTTCCACAGTTCAGGAGTCTTTGAGATTTTTATGAAATGATGGATAACGATGCACATTTCATGGTTTGTCGCTCAGTATCATGAAGAGACTATGCAGGTCACAGGTGATCGAGTACAATTTCAATATGACGGTGTAAGTCTAGTTCATAAGTTTATTAAAGAAATTATGTGCAATATGCTCAAAACATCATTTGGCGAAGTTGATGCAAATTATCGGATTGACACATTAAAAATTTGGCTTAGCTTGGTACTCTTGACTCGTGGCTTTCCTCGCCTATCTCCCTATCCATTCACTAGTCACTTTCTATTACGCATTTTGTGCAAGCATGCATTTTGTTGGCGAGCAATATTTAGCCTACGACAAAGTCTTTAAGGCTCTTTCCAGGATAACTGCATGGGGGCTTACCACCCATACCCATACCCCATGCCCCATCAGGCATGCACCATGGGGCCCATGCCCCATACCCCATCGATGAACATCTTGAGGGCTTACCATCCATACCCCATGTCGAATTAGGCATGCACCATACCCCATCGCATTGATCTTCCGACAAGTCGAAACCGGAGGGCTAGCTCCCGTCAGCGGCACCCATCTTCGTTCCGTCACGCGACCGATCCCACTCCCATTCTGTTTTTCCCACCACCCTGCCCCATGCACATCCCATCTCCAAGCTGGCCATCAACCTAATGCCACCCACCTCCATCAATGCAGATTTTGGAATATTCAGCCTCGATGGTAAGCTCCTCCACCTCCATGGCACATCGTCGTTGTTCACAGTTCACTCTCCATCCGTTGAGTGCCCAATCCCTTGGTCCAGGGATTCTTTCTGCCTCCAACTAGTCCAAGTTTCCTCAAAGAGCTTTGTACAGGTCAACCCACAATACTCCATCGTCAACCTTCAAGGTATTTCATTGCTGCCTGTATTTTTTGTTTTATTCGTTTTGATCGATTTGCAGATTGATTTAGGGAAATCTATAATAGGTGTTAGAGCTTTATGGCGGTTGTCCTTGGAGCTTGGTGTTTTGATGTTACTGTAAACTCATGTCTAGTTGTGGATCTGGATGAAACGAAATATCCAGTTCTAATAATTTGTAATGTCACTTTGAATAAGCAACATACGGCTTTATTCTTCTCTTTCTTGTTATCGTTTTCGTCTCTTGTGGGCTTTGTAGATCTTTGAATGGTTGCAGATCAGTTTCTATATCATTGAGAACCCTAAGAGTGTCAATATGTTATTCAAAGTGATGAACCCCTGTATGCAAAGTGATAAAATCATGTGTAGTGTTAGAAATGCACACTTTTGCAGAATCTTGTAGCAATGTGCGTGCTAAAAATAGTGTTTTGTAGTATCTTGTAGGTAAACACTTTTGTAAAAAAATGTAGAAGTATTTGAACTTTGTATGAGTGTAAAAGAGTTTTGATGAGTAGTGGAAGGCGAATCCTCTTCCTTGTTGCTGTGAAAAAAACTACATTTCTTATTGGATTTTACTAGTATGTATGTATCAAGCAAAATGACTATTATAACTCTTCTTTAATATTGTTGATATGGGTGGCATCAGGTAAAGTTTTCTGAAAAGGGATCTTATGGTGAACTATTTTATTATAAAGACATATATTGCATCTTCTTTATACAGAATGTCAAAAAATTTACTCATAAAATTATATGATATTAAAAAAACAAAACATCCTAGAACAATCTCAAAGTACTGGATTAGGTGCACTTTATACATGTAGCAGTCTACTAGGAAATCTGTGTAACCCTAACAACAAGAATAGGAAAAAATATTGAAGAGCTTACCTGATAGAACTGACTGCATAATGTTGAGAAGCAATGTCACTGCAAGTAAGGTTGCTAGCCCAAAGAGCTTCAATATGGGCGATGAAAAAATATAAACGAGGCTTAAGCCCAAATGTTGTAACAAGAAGAATAATCCATGATCTCTGCATATACACTCCCAACATGTGTATCTGCCCCGCTCCAAACGCCCGACAGACAGTGTCTCCAGTGTGCTACCCATTCCAAGCTACAATTCAATTCAAATTCAATTTCTACAAACAAGTTAAACTAAAACAAACAGAAAAAATACAAATAGAGAATGGTTTTTGTTGGCTCACCATAACTCCGAAGGCCAACCCTGCTATAACCGAATTCTCGACAGCCACTACAACTAGTTCAACAGTACCCAAATGCCTAGCAAAGACCTGAATGATAGCTCCCAGCGAATACTATTGAAAATCACAGGGCCTAAAATGTTGATTTTTCCTAAGCAGCATCGAGAGCCATTCTCTTAGGAGAATGGGGACATCTGGTCCAGGACCAGGATGTGGAACCAATCTAGCACTGGGGGACTCAACCTTGGGTTGAGTAGCCATTTTGTTGAATGGAGACATCTAGTCAGAAACCAAGATGTGGAACCAGTCCAACACCAGGCGACTTAGCCTAGAGTTGAGTGACCATTCTGTTGAATGGAGACATCTAGTCAGGGACCAGGATGTTGTAATATCCCAAATCCCGATATTTTCTATTTCTAAGCAAAAAGGCTGATACAACTGGGCATGCAAACTGCCATGCAAAAATCTCTATTTTATAGGAAAAATTAGGGTTAGGGTTTGTGAGATAGAATGAACACTTACCACTAATAAGCCGGCTGGACTGCTCCGGAGAAAGTATGCAAGCACTGAGAGCTGGATCGGAGATGAACTGATCTCCTCTGCTTGAGTGAACCCCCAGCAGCAAGACGCCCAGTCAGAAAAGGATGACGCCCTCAGGGAAGGAGGTGTCCGATGGAGCTGCGGATTTGCGGGGCTGATAGCCTTTCCATGCCGGAGAGAATGCCTGATACAATAGTGATTTCTGAGTCCTCTAGGCAGGATAGCAACTTGCTTCTAAGAGACAGCTGCTCACGCCCCTGGAATCCCGAAACTGCTGATAACTGTTCCAGATGAGCATGGAGGGATCTGATAATCACCGGGTACCGGAGTATTATGCTGATGATGAGAATGGTGCCTGAGTTTCGGAAGGAAACTGAGATCTGAAGGCCCCATAGTTGATTAGGGCTTTCCGGCTGAAAACCCCCCTTTTACGGTTGCACACGTGTCCCTGCAACGATCTATACCATATGCTAGATAACTGATGAATAAATGAAGAACAAGTGGTGAACCAGTATGGCTTACCCTGAATAAGACTAGGGCAGATGTTTCACTGCCGAAATCCTGTTAGCTGAAGACTCCGTCTCCAACCCCAACTGCTGTGCTGCTATCCAAGAGCTCCCAAAATAATCATAATCAAAAGTGAAGTCTCCTCTCGCTTTATCCTCTATTTATAAAGTTCAACTGTGGAAAACCTAATCTTTGACCTAATTAGGTCACTTTATCTTCTAATTTGCCGTTGACTTGCATGCATGCGGATGGAGACTTAAAGAGTGCATGCATCATTAAATAATGCTTGGATGGCATGCACGAAGGTGGCCTTTGGCCCTGGTGGCCCTTCTTGACCAAATGATGATAGATCTTCTATGGATGGCATCAGTCCTCAGCTGATTCCCTAGCTGTTAGTAACCGCTCGAACCCACAGGAATCACATAGGTTAGCGGTTTTGGGCCTCAAGGCCTAATTGGAAGAGGACATTACAGTCCTCCCGCTCGAGATTTCTTGTCCTCAAGCAACTTCAAATTGGGATGCTACAATACCTGTTCACCTTCCCAGGTGGCATCCTCTGGCGGTAGTTCTTTCCATTGAACTAAGTATTCCCTGATTACTCTGTTCCTGAGCTTCCTCTCTCTAGTCTGTATGATCCGTTCGGGAATCAGTATCAGCAGTCCTTCATCATCTAAAGGGGGCAATTCGGTGGATGGAGCAATGTGTTGCCCAAGGGTCTTATTCAAACTAGATACATGGAACACACTGAATTTTGCTCTCCTGGGGAAGTTCTAGTTCATATGCCACCTCTCCCACCTTCCGAATTATTTTGTAGGGTCCATAGAAGCGGGGTTTTAACTTCTCTGCTCCTTTCTTTTTAAGAGAAGACTGTCTGTAAGGCTGGAGCCTTAAGTAGACTAAATCCCCTACCTCAAAGCTCCGCTCAATCCTGTGTTTGTCAGCATACATCTTATGTTGATTCTGGGCTGTTTGTAAATTCTCTTTCAATACTTTCAGGATGTCCTCACTGTCATGTATCCAATCCTTAGCCTTAGGAACCCTACTGTCTCCAAATGCCAAATTTGCATAGTCCGAGGCCTCATAACCATATAATGCCTTAAAGGGGGTCATCCTAATAGACATGTGATAAGTAGTGTTGTAGCAATACTCCCCTAGGTGTAGCCATTTGATCCAGGTTCGCTATTGCCCTGCTACATAGTTCCTTAGATATCCTTCGATCCACTTGTTGACTATTTCTATTTGCCCGTCACTCTGGGGGTGATAACTCGTACTAGTAGCCAGTTCGGTCCCCACCAATCTGAACAGTTCCTGCCAGAAGGCACCCGTGAATCTGCTATCCCGATCACTGACAATGGTCTTAGGTAACCCGTGTAACCTGAAGACCTCCCTGAAGAATAACTCCGCTACTTGAGCTACCGAGTAGTCTGATGATATCGAGAAGAAATGTGCAAACTTGGTCAATCTGTCAACTACTACATATAAACAATCTCGCCCTTGGACCTTGGGCAAGCCTGTAATAAAGTCTATGGAGATGCTTTCCCACTTCTGTTCTGGAATCGGTAGTGGCTGGAGTAACCCTGTTGGATGGGTGTTCTCAATCTTGTTTTGTTGACAGATGCTACATTCCCGGACATGCTGCATAATCTCCCCCTTGAGGCCCTTCCATGAGAACCTCTCTCTGATCTGCCTGTAGGTCTTTAAGAAACCTTGATGCCCTGATAAAGGAGAATCGTGGGCTGCCTGAATGATTTTCTTCCTCAATGTGGATTCTGGAATGAGGTATATTTTGTCTTTGTAATAGATGATGTCATCCACAATCCTGTACCTGTCATCCTGAATTTGCCCATCCAATAATTCGCAAGCGAATTTATTTTTGGAGTATTCCACTAAGAGAAGTGCCCTCCAATCCGTGGATATACTACTGAGAGATAATGGGGCTAGACGCCTGGATAATGCATCAGCTACTACATTAGTCTTACCTTTCACATACTCGATCTCAAAATCATAGGCTTGTACCTTGCTGACCCATTTCTGCTGTCGCTCATTCAGTTCCTTCTGCTCCAGGAAATACTTGAGGCTGTTATGATCGGTTTTGATTTTGAACTTACTGCCCACCAGGTACTGTCTGAATTTTGTGAGAGCATGCAAGATGGCCAGCATCTCCTTGTCATATATGGAGTAATGGCGCTCGTAGTTCTTCAGTTTACGGCTCTCAAATGCAATAGGGTGATGATTCTGCATCAACACTGCTCCTAACCCTTCCCCTGAGGCATCACATTCTACCACAAAAGGTTGTGAGAAGTCTGGTAATGCTAGAACTGGACAAGAACTCATAATAACCTTCATCTCCTCGAAAGTTTTCTGTGCTAAGTCTGTCCAAGTGAACGCTCCTTTCTTGGTGAGATCTGTGAGGGGTGCTGCAAATTGGGAGAATCCCTTAACGTACTGACAGTAATAAGTACACAGACCTAGGAACCCTCTCAACTTTGTAACTGTTTTTGGCGCAGGCCAATCTCTGATAGCCATGATCTTCTCCATGTCAACCTGTACTCCTTCTGCATTGATTACGTGTCCTAAGTACAGCATTTCCTTCATGCCAACTCACACTTGGACATTTTTGCATATAGCGAATGCTCTTCTAAAATACTCAATGTTTCATCCAAGTGTTTCAGATGTTCTTCCTAGGTTTTGCTGTAAATCAGGATGTCATCAAAGAATACAAGCAAAAATTTACGTAACTGTGCTCGGAAGGTGTGGTTCATGCATGACTGGAAAGTGGCCGGAGCATTGGTAAGTCCGAAGGGTGTGACCAGAAACTGATAGTGACCATAACGACAGCGGAAAGCTGTTTTGGAGATGTCCTGGTCCCTTACCCTGATCTGATGGTACCCCGAGCGAAGATCGATCTTGGAGAAGTATTGAGCTCCCCGAAGCTCATCCATGAGTTCGTCAATTCTGGGAATTGGATACCTGTTCTTAATGGTCTTTTTGTTAAGTGCTCGATAATCGATGCACATTCGCAGTGTACCATCCTTCTTCTTGACCAGTACTACTGAGGATGCAAAGGGGCTAGAACTGGGCCGAATATATCCAAGCTCCAGTAATTCTTTGATGGTTTTCTCAATCTCATCCTTGTACCTTTTGGGATGCCGGTAAGGAGTGGTGATGACTGCTTGTGTTCCCTCCTCTAGCTCGATGATGTGTTCAAAACCTCGGTCTGGAGGTCTACCTAATGGAAGGTCCCGAAAATCTTTTCGTGTTTCTGTAGCAAGGCTTGAATGTCACTTGGGTGTTGTGTGCTGGTCTCTGGAGGTTTCCTGAAGGTGACCAAACATTCTGCAGCCCATTCTATATCATCCTGTCGGAGCACTGCCTCCATTCTCTGTGATGATACCGGTTTTGGGGGATAAGTGTTCATGCCCCTCAAAACTACCCTTTTGCCATCTGGCCCCTGGAACTCCATTTCCATTGCCCTGTAGTCTGTAGTGTATTTCCCTATAGAATAAAGCCACTGAACACCCAACACCACATGAGTATCTGCTACATCCACTACATAGAAAGAGTCTGTCATTTGATAGTTACCTAAGGCAACATTCAGTTTTGGGATCTAGTAGTTGCACTCCATGCTGGAGTTCTCGGCTACTGCTACAGTGAATCCCTCGAACTTCTCGGTTTGGATACCTCTCTTGGCTACCCAAGCGGAGTTAATGAAATTGTGGGTGGCTCCCCCATCAATCAATACTCCTACTCTGTGACCCTGTACTACTCCCCTGACCTTGAGAGTATGGAATCTTGGTACTTCAGATAATGCAGCAATGACTCCCTCTAGTGTATCACCCTGGTGTGAATCCTCTTCTGTGGCCTCCTGCTCATCGTCGTCCTCATCACTGTCTGAATATACCTCAATGTAGTGGACCTTCGCCTTCCCTGCACACCTGTGTCCTGGTACCCATGGTTCCTGACAGGTGAAGCATAGCTTCTTCCTTCTCAAGTCTTTCCTAATGTCCTCATCTAACCAAGCTTTCTTGGGCACATCCTGCTGGAAAGGTTTCCTGTCCTTGTCCCTAACAGGAAAATTGGTTTTCGGAGGAAATTTGTTTTTGGGTACTGAATCCTGAAGATCCCTTGCCCTGCTAATAGCATCCTGCAAAGTGAGGGGTTTGTAGGCTTTCACCCATCCCCGTAGTGGCTCTATGAGGGCCTCAGTGAATAACATAGTCAATCTGTTCTCTGACACATCTGTTACCATAACGGCTAGCCTCTAAAATTCGAAAATGAAGGCTTCTGCACTACCAGTCTGCTTGAGTTGAGCCAACTCCCTGAAATGGATCTCTGGATCTTTCCTATCAAACCTCTCTATGAGTTTCTAAGTGAACTCACCGTAAGAATGTATGGTGTTGTGACCCAATGTCACCAATCCGTGGTACCACCATTCATGAGCTTCTCCGTCCGGGTGAAGTGTAGCCAACTTAATGGCGTCTGTCTCTGTCATGGGGTTGAGTTGGAAATAGGTATCCAACTTTTCGACCCATGTTCTCGCTGATCCTCCGCGAGTCCCATCAAAGTTTGGGATGGTTAACCTGCCCAAGGTCTTCTGCAGCTCATAGTTGTGATTGAAACCCTTGTTGAAGTTCCTGGGCCTGTTCCTACTCTTCATGTTGCAGAAATCTGAGAAAGACATGGCAGCATGAAACTCATCCCCTAAGTCTCTGTACTCCTGCAAATAAGCCCCAAAAGGCTCGCTAGGTTCTACCTGCATGACCAGGCCCCCTACAGTATCTACCAAGAAGTGAGGCATGGTAGGCCTGATAGTAGGTCAGCTGTATATGTGCGGAGTGTTCTGGATGTTAGTGTACACCATCTTTCCACTGCTGCTTGAAGATCCTCGACCTATCGGTGAGGGAGGTGTACTGTTGATACCTGTCTCTGGTTTCGCTGATAGTCTGTTGGTTGCATTGAGGACTTCTTTTTGTCCTTTGGTTAAGTCTTGCAATGCAGAGACCAAGCTGCGAAACTCCATTCGATCCTCCTCTTCTCCCGTTCCTTTTCCCCTATCTGAATGTATACCTGTTTGTTCCATGTCTGAATTGGTATCTTCTAGTTGGATATCTTCAAATTCTTCTGTGTATCTACTCTTCCTCCTCCTATAGGTTACAAAAGGATCTCCTTCTGTATTCATCTACTTTTCATCTCTTAAGCCCACAGCTGGCCAAGAAAACAGCTCTGATACCACTGTAATATCCCAAATCCCGATATTTTCTATTTCTAAGCAAAAAGGCTGATACAACTAGGCATGCAAAATGCCATGCAAAAATCCCTATTTTATAGGAAAAATTAGGGTTAGGGTTTGTGAGATAGAATGAACACTTACCACTAATAAGCCGGCTGGACTGCTCCGGAGAAAGTATGCAAGCACTGAGAGCTGGATCGGAGATGAACTGATATCCTCTGCTTGAGTGAACCCCCAGCAGCAAGACGCCCAGTCAGAAAAGGATGACGCCCTCAGGGAAGGAGGTGTCTGATGGAGCTGCGGATTTGCGGGGCTGATAGCCTTTCCGTGCCGGAGAGAATGCCTGATACAAGAGTGATTTCTGAGTCCTCTAGGCAGGATAGCGACTTGCTTCTGAGAGACGGCTGCTCACGCCCCTGGAATCCCAAAACTGCTGATAACTGTTCCAGATAAGCACAAAGGGATCTGATAATCACTGGGTACCGGAGTATGATGCTGATGATGAGAATGGTGCCTAAGTTTCGGAAGGAAACTGAGATCTGAAGGCCCCACAGCTGATTAGTGCTTTCCGGCTGAAAACCCCCCTTTTACAGCTGCACACGTGTCCCTGCAACGATCTATACCATATGCTAGATAACTGATGAATGAATGAAGAACAAGTGGTGAACCAGTATGGCTTACCCTGAATAAGACTAGGGCAGATGTTTCACTGCCGAAATCCTGTTAGCTAAAGACTCCGTCTCCAACCCCAACTACTGTGCTGCTATCCAAGAGCTCCCAAAATAATCATAATCAAAAGTGAAGTCTCCTCTCGCTTTATCCTCTATTTATAAAGTTCAACTATGCAAAACCTAATCTTTGACCTAATTAGGTCACTTTATCTTCTAATTTGCCGTTGACTTGCATGCATGCGGATGGAGACTTAAAGAGTGCATGCATCATTAAATAATGCTTGGATGGCATGCACGAAGGTGGCCTTTGGCCCTGGTGGCCCTTCTTGACCAAATGATGATGCCCTAGATCTTTTATGGATGGCATCAGTCCTCAGCTGATTCCCTAGCTGTCAGTAACCGCTCGAACCCACAGGAATCACATAGGTTAGCGGTTTTGGGCCTCAAGGCCTAATTGGAAGAGGACGTTACAGATGTGGAACCAGTCTAGCACTGGGGGACTCGGCCTAGAGCTGGGGGGACTCGGCCTAGAGCTGAGTGGCCATTCTTCGAATGGAGGCACCTGGTCAGTTACCAGGAATTTAACCTAATCCGAGACTAGGGACTCAGCCCAGGGATGAGGGCCATTCTCCGAGAGAATAGAGGCGCTTGGTCTGTTACCAAGTATTTGACCCTTGGTTAAATTATGCAGCCTATGGCTGAGGCACTTGGTCTGTTACCAGGATATCACTATAAGCGCTAAACCAGGTCTGGGCATATGAGACACTCTGACCCTCGATCTGTGGACTTTGTGACCTTCTCCAAGGCTTAGCTACCCTTGGTTAAGACACCTAATACCCGATCTTGGTGTCAGACAGAGTGTGAGATAAAAGCATTAGTAATTTTCTCTGATTATGATGATGTACTTTAAGTGGGGATGAAGGACCACCTTGCCAACTTGTTTTGACCAAAGGGGCACTTTAAGAAGGCTAAAGCAAAAGTCAAAAATACATAAGGACCCTTAGTACCACTAAGGAGTCAAAGTGTAAGTGCAAAAAGACCTTTAGTACCACTAAAGGTAAAAGTCAAAATAATAAAAGAATAAAAGAATATTATTTTGTTATTTTGAGTTTTGGTCCACTTACGAGTGATTCAAAGGCTATAAAAGAAGACCAATCCACAGCTACTCCAAAGAAGACGTTCCTTGGTTGTTGAAGAGAAGACTAATTTTATGGTTATGCCCTAGCATGGAGGATCCTAGCTAGGGCACCCATTCTTATTGCATCCAAACCCTAACCTAGGGTTTCACTCACAAAGAATAGCAGCAACAACTTTCTCTACTTCTACACGTGTTAGGGTTCCACCCTAGCCCTCTTCTCCTTCACGGCAGCTCCACGGACTTCACAAGCAGCCCTCAAACTTCACGGGAAGACCCTCCTCCTACGGCAGCCCTTCCACCACTCATGGGCACCTACAGCAGCCCCTAACTGGGCTTGGGAAGCCTGCTAGTGCCTCTGAGCACCTACAGTAGGCCCTAATGGGGCTTGGGCAGCCTGCTAGTGCCTCCGGGCACCTACAACAAGCCCTAACAAGGCTCGGAAGGCAGCAACAGTCTCAAGAAGACCTTGGGCCGGCAGCAGCAGAGAAGCCCAGCAGAGGCTCGAGCAGCAGGAGAGGAATTCGGGCAGGGCTCGGGGAGGCAGAGAACAGGCTCGAGGAGGTTGGCAGGGATCCAGGCAAGAAGACAGCGGGTTCGGGCAACATGTTTCCTTCTCGCGCAGTAGAATAGTACATTCGGGCAGCTTTGAGTTGGCTACATTAGTTCTAGGCAGCAGGTGTATTAGCGCAGAAAGCCCTAATTTGATTTCTCTGTAAAATTCATCTTTTGGGAATTTTGGTATCTGTGGATCAAACTCTTAGGGTTTGAGGATTTCTCTGAAGAACTCAAGTCATCTCATTTAAGAGATGAATTACTAATGCTTTTGGGGTTTTTGTCCTTTAAAGGTTTCCCCAGTGAAAAACTATTGTGTTCAATGTTTTGATGTGTTGATGTTTTTACTGCACTTGTCATTTGTTATCTAATAGTTTGCAATTTTTTTAAAGTATACATGCTAATGCTAAAATTCAACATAAAATAGCCCACATCTTTTTGGATTCTATCCAACTTTCTCGAGCTAGTTGCTTGGGAATCATTATTAAATGGGAATCCAAAGAAAGATCATTCGGTCTGCTCTAAATCAAAGGCTCGTCCCTTATCACTTCGCCATCTTCCTCCTCTTGCTCTTCTACGCATACATTTGCAGGGAGGATAATAGTGGATCGATCCTCAACCAACCATGCGGGAGATTGGTCCATAAATCTAAAATCTTACATTTTTAATTATAATTATGTAAATGTGTTGTATATATTAGTATAGATTTATTTTAACTGAGGATCCACCAAGATTGGAGACAGATGAAATCAATTATGGTGTAAATCTTTTTTACAATGCAAACATTGAAAAAATGTCTACAACTCAAAGGATTTGATCCCTTTCATGGTTGATAGCTTTGTTAGCTCTGGATTTAAGAATGGCTACACCAAATTATTTCCAATGTTGTTTGTATAGGGATTTGAAGAATGGCCAAGTGGGAGGCTATCAATGAGTTGGATGTCGAAGACCCAGAGGATATGATGGAATTTTCAGCAGAAGACTTGACATGGACAGATGTTTGGGGGGACCAAGTCGCAGTCATTCCATACTGTCGACTTGAGGACTTTATAAGTGGGGAGCAATCGAGGGAAGGTGCACCTACTCAATTTGTTGTTAAAACTAAAGTATAAAAGAGGAGGATATCAAAGAGGCTAACTTTGGAACATATCTAGAGTATGCTGTGTGAGTCTCTATATATTTTTTCCAATATATGTATAAGATTTTGATTTAAAGTTCAATATGTCAAATATGCATAAATATTTTATCTAATTTGTTGTAAATTCTTCATGTATAATCATTGGTGTGCATATGGTTCACAATCCGCACGGACCATTACTATGAATGCGGTAGAAGTAGAACAACCAAAGAAAAAACGTCATCCTCGTGAAAGTATTAAAGTTGGTTGCAAATGTCACTTCATTGTGCGACGACTTTATCTTAGACCAAATGACGTTGTTATAATATATACCGCATGTAGGCATATTATAAATACAATGTTGCCTGTCATGGAAATGATGCAATAGGAAGGCCTCAAAAATTCAATTATGCACCACATTCAACTGAGGATATACGAGCTAGTGTGCAAGATTTGATTCAAAACGGTTTTAATATTACAATGATATGGGACCAACTCATCTCTGATGTGAAGGATAGATCTGGTGAGTTGTTCACAGGGGTATCTCGAGATGCATTTATAACAAGACAAGATATCCTAAACATTTACAATGATACAAGAAAGGCTATTATGTGAAGGATGAAAGTGATCCAAATAGTGTGGAATGTTGGTTCACTGAGTGCCCCGAAAGCTTTTTTCTACTAAAAACAGGATGTTCAAAACGTCCCTTTTATCATAGGCATACAAACAAGGTGGATGAGGTCGATGATGGTTAAAGTTAAACACTCACACAACAATATCATATCAATGGACTCCACCTTCAGCACAAATAAGTATGGGGTGAGTACATATTTCTCATATATTCTATTCATTTCATTACATGTATTATATTTACTTATGATCATGTATTGTTTGTAATGTAGTATCAACTCTACACTTTAATGGTTTTCAACGAACATCACAATGGGATTATAGTAGATTGGGTGATTTCATCACGTAATACTACAAATGATATTTGTAGATGGATGTTGTCATTATTTGCAATTGGAATAAAAGAACGTCCCGATTGGCATGTCCAAGCTTTCATCACAGATGATGTTGCAGCTGAAATTGGGGCATTAAGGTGATATGTTTATTTTTTCAAAGAGATATGAAACAATGATGTTTATGTAAATCATATTTTATGTTGCATTATTTCAGGACTTGCACCAATTGTACGATATTATTATGTGTATGGCATGTCCGTTGAGCATGGTTGAAGAATGTTGGAAATAAAGTCAAAAGGAAGAGAAAACAAAATCTGCATCTTCCATTCCTTAAAGAGATTATGCACTCATGTCAAGATGATGGATTTGTACAACATGCAATTGTAAGGTTTCTTGATTAATTCAGTGAACATAAGAGGTTTCTAGACTATTTTAGAACCACTTGGTTAGCCAACGATAAAATATGTAATTTTTTTTAAGTTGATTTTTATGACTATATTCTACGATGTCATAATTTTAGTTATTACCTCATATCCAATGCATATATTGTTTTCCAAATATGTGGGCAAAAGCGTATAGAAATTTTCCACATTCCAATCAAGACACAAATAATGCAATTGAATCTTACCATGGGTATATAAAACAAAAGTACCTAAGCGAGAAGAACAATGCATGCCATAGACGAGTTGATTGGTTGGTTTATGTGTTGTTGACTATGGTAAAACTATATTACATCCATATGCAAGGTTTAAAAGAGGCTGGGTTTGTGCGACGTATAAAATCTGAGAAACAGTTGAATGCTTCTAAGTGCAGAGCAAACCAAATTCCAAATGAAGATTGTGTGTCTGTTGATAAAAGTAACAATGAATATCGGGTTCGTAGCCAAAATAAAGATAGTCGTGACACTTGGTATAATGTCATCTATAAAGGGTCAACTCCACACTTCTGTAATTGTAATTGGGCCCTAAATGGAAATGTTTGTAAACATGTGTTGAAAGTTGAGATGCTAGTGAGTAACATTATTTTAAGAGATAATACATTGTCAAATGTCTCTAATTCTATTGCCGAAAGGCCTAGAATTTCAGTTGATTTAAATGAAACATCTGTAAGGAGCTTAGAAATTGAAAGAGAGGTTCCATTCTGCTTTAATTCTCCTCTGGATATCAATTGTCACATTGAAACAAAAACTAATGATATAGAGAATTTCTCACATCATGTTGAATCAGCCATTGTAACATCAGATAATGCCTTACTTGAGGATGATGAAATGAAATTTGTTATTTCATCACTTCATGAAGAATTGAGGGGTTTATCATCCATAGTGCATACTAATTTGGAGAAGGCATATGCACTGAAGAACCTGGCAGCCAATGCACACCAAGAGTACAATAAAATGTTTTTCAGTACTATAACTCCATCCAAGATCACTACCAAGAGACGACGTAGTTTTTTGGGTCCAATCAATAAAAAGAAGAAATGTGATCGTGATTTGAAATCAAGAAAAGATAAACCACAGTTTAAAAAGGTTGGAAGAAAACATGCGAAGAAAAGAAACATGAATGAACAGTTGGAATCAACTTCTCGTCAACAAAGAAATCTTGAGCATGCATGTGATGTGCAACATTCTGTTCTACACAATACTAGCATTTAAATTTGATAGTTTGTACTGTCTTACATGAAATACAATATATACACCTATCTTCAATGCAATTGAAAAATGTTAATTTTTTATTGTTACAGCTGAAGGATCCACATCTGGCAATGTTAAAAGCTGCAGGGTTCGATTATTTAATGACAATATTGTCGTGAACAACTTTATGCTTCCAAATGGAGGTAAAACAATGGTTCCTAAAAATTCAAGATTGTCCCACATTATATGTGAACTGGTAATCTTATAAAACCGTTAAATAACATCAAACATGTTTAAAATATGATGCATGTACTTTTTCTAATGATCTAGACATACCAACCAATTCATAGATTCCAACCTTCTAGTTAATTCTAGACTTGAACATATGATCTCTTCTCAAGGTAAATTACTTTAAAGTATTTGATATTAGAAAATATTTTGTTGGGATTAAGTTATATTGTCATCCTTAATTGGCTGATACTGCACTTTTAACTTGTTTTACCTAGATATGGTATATTTGTGGACAGCATGTGACTTAGGACGAATACTTGAGCTAAAATAGTTTATTAAGTTTCCATTCTCTCAAATTGTTTTGTTCTTGCAATAGTTTTAAACACCATCAATAGATATATGTACACAACTAACTTGTTCCCATTTTCTACAATTGGAGCATGCATTTCTTAAACAGATTGTTGAAGATTTATTGGATCTAAACCAAAATTGGTTCATGAAGCAAATTGTATATATGTATGCGAGCCTACTAGGCATAAGTATGTAACCAATCAAGAAGAAATCAGGCCAAGATAGCTGATCGTGTTAGTTTTAGACCTAAGGGGTTCTGAACACAGGTTCTGTAACAAATTGTAAATATACAAGGTTCTTAGGTTTGAATAAGAAAAGACAATTGTGCATGTCTCTGTGTAAATGGTAGGAATTCTGTTAAATGATCAATGGAAGGGAAATTCTCTCTGTATCTCCATATGTGAATGGATTTAGGTGTGATATGTGAATGAACGTAATTTCTCTGTGAATTATAGCTAAATAATTGTTGAAAGATGGATATTCGTGTCTGGGAATAGAATCAAATCGAGAATGATGTTGATTGATCGATTCTTTGATCAATCAAATGTGAATTGGGATAGTTAGATAAATTTCATCATCTCTGGAGATGACTGTGTGTTTAATTATGTGCAGGTATGGATGGTTGAGATTACAATAGAAGCGGATCAACGAATAAGACTGATTCTGCAATAGAAAGTTGCTCGAGATCTAATCATAAAGTCAACAATCTGAGAAGGAGAAAGCACGCACGGTCAAGATCGTGATTGGGGAATATCGACAGTAGGGAAAGAATTCACAAAGAGAATGTGTGCAAGAGATAAGAGATCCGCAAAGTAAAGCAAAGTCCCACACTGGTCACAGATCGACGGATAGGTAAGAATCTGCAAGAGATTAACGGTCGAGAATGGCTTCAACAAAGCCAAGGTAAGAGCTTGTTAAAGCAACGGAAAAAATAAATTGCAGAAGAAAAGTTGCGGAAGACGAATTGCGGATGCAGTTCAAGAAAAAAGTCGAAAGTCGACCTGCAATTGCGGAAAGGTAGTTTGCGGAAATGTTAAGTTGCAGAAAGATTGGACTGTGGAAAGATTGGGGTTGCGGAAGCAAGCTTGCAGAAAAGTTGTTGCAGAAAGGAAACTACGGAAGGAGTCGAATTGCGGAATAGAGTGTGCGGAGCAGGAGTTGTGGAATAGAGCTGCGAAAGGAGGAATATTTGGCCGAGTTTCCAGATTTAGAGGGTTTGCTAGATGTAGAGCAAACTATTACTGGGAAAGCAGTTGGGATATGGTGATTTGGGGTTCCCACCTGCATCATATATTCAACAATATTCTTCCATTGCTTAGATTTTTAACTAAATTACTTTTTTGTAGTTATAGTGAGGAAGTTGTCTTCTGCCATTGACAAGATTTTTGTCTACAATGAGTTATATTCAGAAATATATATTACATCATTTAACCAATGTCTCTCTAAAATACTTCTCTATAATTATATTGAAGCATAGATTGGTTTATTATTGCACATGGGATAATAAACTTCTTTAAAAAATTATTGGATTTGGGATTTGGTTACAAATATGCTGGTGAAAACATTTATGATGACACTTGTATTTTTCAATGTATTGTTAATCCAACTTTATGCGAAAGAAACCTGTGTATTTAACTATTATAAAATATAAGTTTATATATTATTTATTTAAAATATAAAAATATAATAGAATTAAATTTCTTATATTAAATTTTTTATATAATATCCAAACAACATTTTACAAAGTTTTCATTTTTACATAGCAACCTATATAATATCCAAAAGTTTTCATTTTTACATAGCAAACTATACAATATATAAACATCATTTTACAAAGTTTTCTTTTTAACACAACAAACTATATAATATCCAAACAACATTTTACAAAGTTTTCATTTTTACACAACAAAATATTATTTAGAAATTTAGAAGAAAGACAAGTGAGATTCTACGAATTGGTTATTATTGATGTGCAAGTTTAAGCAAGTTTACTAAAATATGCAAAGTAGCGCAATATTTAATAATTAGGTGCAAATATATCTTATTTATTTTTTATCAAATTTTGAAAAGTTATTTAAATATATAACTATAAATATTCATTGCATTTAAAATTTCATGTATATTTTCATACAATGATGAGACAATCTAATATTATTATTATATTAAAATATTTTTTTAGCCAATTGAAAATCTCTGTTTTATTTAAAAAATAAGACGACTGCAAAAATAAATTAAAAACAAATTATTATATTAAAATAATTTTTTTATTAAATTGAAAGTCACACTGTTTTTTAACATAAGACAACTTAAAAAAAAATTGAAAGTTCTATTTTTATTTGCCAATAATAGAATAAAATATCAATCTTTGTTGAGCAAAGTATTAAACCATAACCCCTCAACCCCTAAACGGTAACCTCTAAACCCCCAAACCTTAAATGCTTAACACCCAAACTATTAAACCATAACCACTTAACAATGAATCCCCTAATTAAAAAAACCCCTACATTTAAAGTCCTTAACCCTAAACCCTCTAATCCCTAACCCTTGATCCCTTAACCTATAATTCCTGAACCTTTAAACGCCCTATCCCCCTATTCCCATAAGCACTAATCTGTATACCTTTAATCCCTTAACCTCTAATCCCTAATTAACCACCAAATCCCTTAATTCATAAATGCTCTATCAACTTAAACCCCAATGCCTTGAACCCCCGACACATAAACCCTAACCCAGTAATCCGTGAACCTTAAACTGCTAAGCACTTAACTCTCTAACCCGTAAATCTGCTAACTCCTAGTCCCTTAACCCCTATCCCTCAACCCTTATCAATTGACCTTACTAACCTCTAATCCTCTAATCCCTAACCCCTTCACCCTTTATTTAACGAAAATCCCGTACACCATTATTCATTATTCTCTTAAAAACATTCATTATTCATTATGCAAATTTGAATGAGTGTAGCTAGAGGAAGACTTATCTTGGGGTTATCTAATCTTATCTTTGCTTCTTGGGTATTTTACGTGAGAGAGCTTTAGCCCTTCGTTGTATTGACATTGTACTTTGTTGACTGTGTTTTTCCCATGAAAGGGTTTGCTCGGAATAAATTTGTGTATATTGTTGAATGTGTTTCTTTCATTTATATTTATGCATGCATTTATTATGATGTAATATGACAAATTGAATGAAAGTCTAACATAATTGCTTTGAAGTCAAAATTCTACCATGGTATCAGAGCGGGATTGAAAAAAAGAATTGTGACATTTGCGCCAGTTTGAAACTAGGGCTTCCAAATTCGGGCATTTCCCTCCACAGATTGCATTGCAAAGTAGCACCTTGCAACTAGCCCTAGAGGGCGCACTTTTTCCTGTCCAAGCAGAATCCTCTTTAGGATCAAGAAACTAGGGCATCAAGTTTTTACCTGTTTACGTATGCAGATTTGACTGAAAAGAGGGTTTGCTCAACTCGCCTTGGGAGGGAGCATCTTTCTTGTGGATTAATTTCTCCATTGAAGAACTTTCAATTTGGACCCTACTCCTACTAGGGTTTCCAAAACCAGATTTGGCAAGATGACAAACAACACCAAGCTTGATGAGAAGCTTAAAGGGGTTGATAATTTCAAAGCATGGAAGTATAGGATGCTTCTCATCCTAGAAGAAAATGACTTGAAAAAGTATGTTGAAGAAGAGGTTGCAGATCCAAAGGGAGATGAAGCTAAGACAAGGCACAAGAAGAACATGATTAGAGCAAAGAGAATAATTAAAGATTCTATAAGGACCACTTGATCACTCATGTCTCATCCTTGAAGACTCCAAAGTAAATGTTTGATGCTTTGACCAAATTGTATGAAGGCAAGAATATAAACCGGAAGAAGACATTGAGAACACAACTCAAGAATGTAAAGATGCAAAACTCAGAAACAATTCAATTCCACTTCACAAGAGTATCCCAAATCAAAGAACAACTTGAAGCCATTGGAGACATAGTTGAAAAATCCACAATAGTAATGACTACATTGAATGGTCTCCCAAGGTCATGGGAGTCGTTTATTCAGGGAATTTGTTCCAGAAAGACGCTAACAAAGTTTAGCACGTTATGGGAAGAATGCACACAAGAAGAAGCTAGATTGGTAGCAAGAGAAGAAAAGTTGGGTAATGATGAAGATCAAGAACTAACAACTCATACAAGAAAAAGAAAGAGCGGAAAGGAAGTTCATCCTTCAAAGAAGTTTCAAAGGTTTCAGAAGACTCAAAATGGTCAAAGGGATTACTCAAATTACTAATGCTACAACTTCCAGAAGATGGGACACATTGCAAGAAATTGCCCTCAAATAAGAGATCAGATCAAGAAAGAGAAAAATAAAAGACATCATGCACATGTCGTAGAAGATGATGAACATGTTCAAAAGAAAGCAAGCGAAGAAGAATATGTGTTGATCTCAACTCTTACAGGGACGGTCACTCATGGGAGTGACACATGGCTTGTTGATAGTGGTGCTTCTAAGCACATGACCGGTTACAAGAGTTCTCTCACAAATTTGATCCAAAAAGATTCACCTCATAAGGTGAAGTTCGGTAATGGTTATTAGTATCCCATACAAGGAGTAGTAGAAGCTTCCTACAAGTTGGATTTCGAAAAACCTATGAAGATGAAAGATGTATTGTATGCACCTAGTTTGAAGAAGAATCTCCTCTCCATCTCAGACTTAGAGAAGCATGGATATAGAGTTGATTTTGTCAATGGAGAAGTTCTCATGTGGCCAAAGGGAAAGACTATTGATAATGCTAGAGTGATTGGTGTTCAAGAAGGATGACTATACAAGCCGAGGGGACACTTAGATTCAACATTGGTACATAGCACTGTGAACCCGAGTTAACTATAGCATAGAAGACTCGCTCACTTGCATTACAAAGCATTGTCGATCGTGAGCAAGATGGTGACAGGTCTACCAGAGATTCAAGCGAATCATGATGACATATGCAAAGGATGTGCACAAGGAAAGAATGTGAAGGGTCCGTTACCAAGCAATGACAACAAAGCAAAAGGAATTTTTGAACATAGTACATTCAGACTTGTGTGGAGCGATGTCATCGACATCACTTAGCAGGTATGTATATTATGTTTCATCTATTGATGATTACTCACATAAAACATAGATTTATTTCTTGAAAACAAAAAGTTAAGTATTCAGCAGGTTCAAAGAATTCAAATCTCTTGTAGAGAATCTCTCTAAAAAGAAGATAAATATATTAAGGTCAAATAACATAGAAGAGTTCACATCGGAGAACTTCAAGACTTTCTGCATAGAAGTTGGGATTAAGAGGGAGCTCACTACTCCCTACAATCCTCAACAAAATGGCGTGAAAGAAAGAAAGAATCGGACAATAATGGAAGCAGTGAAGGCTATGATCCAAGATCCAGATTTACCATCACACCTGTGGGTCGAGGCAGCCAAAACCATTCTATATGTGCAAAATAGAACTCCTCGCCATGTACTTGGGAACAAGACACCAGAAGAAATGTTTACTAGAGAAAAGCCAAAGGTCAGCCACCAGAGGATATTTGGTTGTCCTATATATGTACATGTTCCCAAGGATAAGAGAACGAAGTTGGATCCTTCAGAAAAGAAGGGCATATTTGTTGGATACATTGAGACATCAAAGGCATACAGAGTCTACATTCCTAGTTACAGGCAGATTGAGACTAGCAGAGATGTCACCTTTGATGAGGATGCAACTTTTAGCAGATCGAGATAGATTCATACAGATGAAGTCCATGATGAGGAGCTTGAAGCTCCTAGAGTGGCCAATACTATCGTAGAAGAAGATGGTGTACTAGAAGAACATGTTCTAAAGGATCATGATATGACAGAACCACAGAGACCTGTAGATCCACCCCGAGAAATGATTACACATGAGAGAAGACCAGTTTGGCCTCAGGAGATTATCCAGGATGTAGAGAGGTATGGTGCTCCAAATGAATCCTTCAGAGAGAGAAAGAGGCCTCGACCATATTCCAGCTACGTGGCATTGCTACGTGACATCATTGATGCAGAGCCTTCTAGTTATGATGAAGCGGTTGATGAGAAAGTATAGAAGGATGCCATGGTCGAGGAATACCAGTCCATTATGCAAAATGATGTTTGGGATGTGGTTCTGAAACTAAAAGGGAAGTCAGTGGTGACTTCCAAATGGATCTACAAGAGGAGGCATTCAGCAGATGGCACTGTCGAGAAGTACAAGGCAAGGTTCGTGGCTCATGGTTTCTCGAAGAAAGAAGGAATAGATTATGAGGAGACATTTGCTCCTATGGCAAGATACACTTCGATTAGAGCTATACTTGCGATAGCTGCAGCGATGAAATGGAAGGTACACCAGATGGACATCAATACAACTTTTTTGAATGGTGTAGTGGAAGAGGAAGTGTATGTGTAGCAGCCACAAGGTTTCGAGACACATGACAAGCAGACACGTGTGTAGGTTGAAAAAAGGCCTTGTATGGATTGAAGCAAGAACCCAGAGCATGGTACGGTAGAATTAACAGTTTTCTGATGGGATTGGGATTTACCAAGAGTAAAGCGAAACCCAGCCTTTACTATAAGGTTGTGGATGGTAGACCAGTGATAATATTGTTATATGTGGATGACCTGTTTCTAACAGGGGACGAGAAGCTCATCGTTGAGTGTAAGAAGGAGCTTGCAACAGAGTTCAAGATGAAAGACCTGGGTATGATGCACTATTTCTTAGGTCTAGAGGTGTGGCGAAAACGGGATGAGATTTTCCTTAACCAAGGAAAATATGTTGTAGATATCCTGAAGAGATTTGGGATGATGGATTGTTAACCCATGGCTACATCGATGGTGAGGAACCTAAATTTATTGACTGATACTTCTTCAGAGATAGTGGATGCCATTATGTACAAACAAATGATTGGTTCATTAATGTATTTGACGAACACATGCCAGATATATGTTTTGCGGTCGACACATTGAGTCAATATATGGTTGAACCAAGACATGTTCACTTGATTGTTGCAAAGCATGTGATGAGGTACCTGAAAGGTACAGTTGATTATGGACTCAAGAATGCTTCAGATTGTGAGATGAGATTGCATGGCTATGCTGATTCAAATTGGGCTGGCAGTGTCGTCGACGGGAAGAGCACTTCAGGATGTTGCTTCAATCTAGGGTCAACTATGATATTATGGCTCGACAAGAAGCAGACTATTGTGGCTCTCAATATGACCGAGGCAGAGTATATAGCAACATGTTCAGTCAGTAGCGAAGTTGTGTGGCTTCAAAAGTTGCTTACAGGATTGTTTGATCTCGAGTTAGAGGTGACTTGTATCTTTTGTGACAACTAGAGTTGCATAAATTGTCAGAGAACCCTGCATTTCATGACTAGTCCAAGCACGTCGAGGTACCAATACATTCGTGACATGGTACAGAAGTGAGCTCTGAAGCTCAAGTACATTGCGACAGACGAGCAGATAGTCGATGTGTTGACCAAGTCTCTGTCAAGGATAAAGTTTTAGTACTTAAAGGACAAGCTTAGAGTGGTCCAGATAGACTTCCCTCGTGAGAGGGAGTGATGAGCTACAGATGCGATTCCAAAGGCAGTAGCACACTAAGTGTGGCAACACCGAGTAGTTATTCACGGGCTAGTTGCCTAGATTCTATGTGAGTTAGGTGAAGTCACATAATGACACAAGGTCCGAAAGGACACCAAGACCCATAAGGTCTGAAAGGACGTTGAGGTTGCACCCACTAGTGAGATGCTATGTTGAGATCTTGGATGCATGATATAGCTAAGGTCTTGCTCATACAAAACTTCTAGCACTAGATAGATTTGTGAAATGTCAATAAGTAAATGATCAAAGAATACAGTCGTGCAAAAGCAATGTTGAAGATCGTGTCAAAAGAATACCTTCCTTGCTAAGAGGGAGTGTTGATGTTTTATGTAACTTCAAAAGATATTCTTATTGTATTTGATCAATTCATAACCCTAAAAGAATAATGCTAAAACATACTCTCAAGAAATCAAGTGAAAATAGACAAGTCGGCCCCATTGAAATTACTAGGTAAAACTATGCCAGTCACTAGGTAAAACTGCTCCAGTGAAGTCATCCTAGTTGGTGAAAAAGTCAGCTAGAAAAGAGTATAAATAAGGGGGGCGCGTTCCTCATTCAGACACATCAAGCAAGTTTGCTCAATCCAGTGAGACAAGTGTGCAAGAGAGAAGAGTCGCTGGAGGAAGACTTTTCTTGGGGCTATCTTATCTTATGTTTGCTTCTTGGGTATTTTCTATGAGAGAGCTTTAGCTCTTCAATGTATAGACATTGTCCTTTGTTGACAAATCTACACTAAAGCAGTACTGTTGGGTTTTTGTCGTGAAAGGGTTTTCCCAAGATAAATCTTTGTGTCTATTGTTGAATGTGTTTCTTTCAATGATCTTTAATGCATGCAATTATTATGATGTGATATGACAAATTGAATAAAAGTCTAACATAATTGTTCTTAAGTCAAAATTCTAATGCATACAAATATTGTTTATTTGCTTCTATGAAAAATGTATGGATTATCATCTGGATGGATGGAATAAATAAGTAACTAAATAAAAAACGTAGGCAATAATTGTTAAAGGGATAGAAGAACACCTTTCCATCAAATTAATTAGCTCATGGTCTCCAGGCTTCATGCCCCATTTCGTATCAACAAGAAGACACACTTTGTTCAAGCCATCTCTTGTCGAAACATATTCCTTTACCTGAACACAAAAGTTGTGATTAACATTATAGGTCCATAACATTCTCTTCAATGGATAATGGACCAAAATTAGATGCCTAGAACAAAATTCCATGCTCAAGAACAAAATTAGAAGCTTAAAATAAATGCCTAGTGTGCATACATACATAGCCAATGCTAGAATATTTCAATACTTTGGAAAATCCTTACAAAAACGTTACAGCCAACAAATGCATTGTATTTTCCAATGTTTTGAAGACAATTATCTTTGATTAGGTAAACAATGGCAATCTATGTGTCCAACTAGACATACATTCTAGCTTATTGAAGAACATTCTAAATTGAAACATGTTTTATACTGCTTTGAGAGAATTCCCCAATCTATTGTCATTTGAATAGTTGACACAAGCATGTGATAGATCATAGAAGTTAGAACTTAAATTTCTTCTTGAATGCAAACAATAATGAAATAGTGGGGATCCATCCAAATATCTTCTTGGAAGTATGGAGAATCATCGAATGGTAACACATTATAGAGAGTTTCAATTAAAAACAATATTGCAATAAAAACAATAGCTTCTGCAGGTGCAGCTGTGAACTAGCAACGCATATGAGAACTACATAATGATTACAATTCTTCCCAAGTGCAAGATGAGTGATTAAGTCCTTATTAATATAAATCTAATATCTATCTACATGATATTTTGTATGTTATAGTTGAAACTTACAGCATTTCCACTACAATTATAGACACAAAACATAGGCCAAGAGAGTGAGACCCTCTTTCTTTTAGTGTCAAGTTACAAATGAGATGTCCTGCTTCTCTTCTTTCTTTCTTTCTTTGTATATTATATATATATATATATATAAGGAGCTAAGGCTTTAGAAGGACATGGTACTGAGAACATATTAAAGAAAGAAGAGAAGAAGGATAACTCATTTGTAACTTGACACAAAAAGAAAGAGGGTCTCACTCCTTTGGCCTGTGTTTTGTCTCTATAATTGTAGTGGAAACACTATGTGTGTGTGTAAGCACAGAGTTCGAATTCTATAGATTTCCTGTCATCCTTTTGAAAACACCATGTTTTTACTATTATGTCCAACTGACTCCAAAGGCACTAAAACAAAATCTCTTTCAGATCCTACACAATATTCAGAAGTAAATCCTAAGTAAGCAAGTCCTTGCAAGTCCTAGAAGCCTCTTTCCCTATAGGAATTCAGATGTAGGTCTGCTAAATAAAGAATCTTGGGTTCTCTAGATGCAATCCTTCATTGTTGGTTATGATGACACCCATTGTTGGTTATGATGACACCCATTAAAGTATATGTATATTTGCTAACACAAATGTATACATTAACAATTACACTTGAATGTCCTACTAGGGAATTTCTCCTTGTATAACCCACCTTTTACCCATCCAAGGCAAAACCCTATCAAATAGATACACAAGTTATAAGAATACCCAAGTAATCCCTTTGGGATACTTTCAAGACCACTCATTAGCCTTATTTTGAAGAAAATGCCTCATGTATATCAAATTTCATAAAAGTCACATGAAGATTTACGTAAGAATGCTAGCCCACAAATAAAATGCCCTGCACAACATAGGGAAGATGGGCCATCATATCAATCCTATGTCCAGGCTTTGAAGAATCCACACCTTTCTTGATGATATGAAGTCTAACCTCAATTTGGGTAACCAACTCAAAACTAAAAGCTAAAAGTTCTCCTAGATGCAGAGAAATAAGAATTTTGAATGAAGCTATCCCGACATCCTTTTCATGGGATAGATAGTATTTACTATTGTAAGACAAATACCTCCCTAGACTTATTCTTCATGTTGTAAATCATCCCAATGTTTCCCAAAACACACCCTTCCATTAAAGTAGGCCAATAAATACTGTTAAATGCCAGTGTTTGGGATGCAAAACAATCAGCCACTTTACATTTCCATAAAACATGTTACATAGCCACCTCTCCACGTATAATACGCAAAACATTTGTCATCGTTGAGGAGTGTCATATGATTTAGTTGCAAAACTATGGCTAAACACCATCCATCTGTACACACAAAGTCTGTAGAAGACTCGAACTTTCTAAATGGAAGGAAGTCTTTTGAACCATACGACTCCGTTGCTTGCAGCCCGTACCTGAGTCTATCTTCTTTATTAAAAGTGATCTTTCCTTCAAGGGTGTTTCATAACCTATGTTTCCAGAAACACAAAACATGAAACAAGTACAGTATGGAAGAAATCTTATCAGGTTTCCCACATACATTTTTTGAGGTTTGTTTAGGTTTTAAAAACAGATGTGCAAAAATAATGAAAATAATGAATCTTTTTAAGAGAATAAAACTCATTCAAATTTGCAAAAGTAGATACACAGAGAGATGTCATTCAAATCTATGTATTTTGGTACTTGAAATTGTCTCCAAAAATTATAGACCTCCAATTTTTTCACTCATGGGAAACTTGAGAATATGTCTCCCTTCTCCTTGAATTCTGGCATCGCTAGAAATGTCAACTTGAAAACTAAAAGCTCAATTCTTTCACAGACAATTTCATGCTTGTAATGCCAGTGTTTTTCCTCCAAGCAAAGTGCCTCCCATATACTATATTCTGCAATGGATTTAGAGGGATACATGCATTTGGAAAGGGCAAAATCGTTCTGATATTCGCAGCTTATTTTCTCTCTTCAAGAATTTAATGAGCATAATGTTCCTCAACATTTCAAACTTCCAGTGGAGGTTTAGGGGTTTTTTGCAGAGAAGCATAGAGCGGGCGGCGAGCCTGTTAAGATTCCATATGCTAAGCTAGATTATCAGCATTCAATTTCAATTTCATAACAAAAGCATATAGACAGTATCACTGAAAGAAACAGTGTCACAAGATCAACACAGATTTTACCCTGGGAAAACCCTAATGGAAAAAACCCATCAAAAGCTTCCTCAATATAGATGATCAAAAGATAAAAGATAAAACCCCAGACTGATCCTTCTCCTCCTTGCAGCTACAGCTATCTCTCTCTCTTATGCGCTACGCAAGTGAGTGTGAGTGTGTAGAAATGAGGAGAGCCTCACTTCTATTTATATTCTCCCGTTCACTTGACATTTCACTCCAACAAGTCGGCCCCACTAAAATTGATTGGGGCGACTTCTCTAGGAGGACACAAACAACTTATTATATTAATTAGGGTGCTAATGACCCAACTTACAACGGAGGGAATTTCCTCATGACTCTTAGTGATTCTCTCGATAGGAACATCGAAGTATAATGAAATACAAATGATTCTCTCGATAGGAACATCGGGGATAATAAGTAAATACACTTCAAAGTTACAATAATTCAACACTCCCCCATAACGAGAAGGGTATTCTACAACAACATCAACAACAGCAGCAGGAGAAGGAGAGAGATCATCTTCAACATCATCAGGGTGATACATCTATAAATCATAGGAAGCTTTTTCAACATCTTTGACATATAGTCTTCATCTTCAATTTCAATAGCAGCAACACTTTGATCAACAACATCATCATCAAACGCGTTGGTCTTCATCAATCAACAGCATCATCATCAATAATACTTTGACCTTTCGATCATCATCAGCAGCAGCAGCAAGTCTCTGAGCAACATCATCATCATCATCCTACTATGATCTTTCGATCAGTGTCATCATCATCATCATCCTACTCTGATCTTTCGATCAACAACATCATCATCATCATCCTACTCTGATCTTTCGATCAACAACATCATCATCATCATCATACTCTGATCTTTCGATCAGCAACAGAAACAACCTGCAATCCACAATACGAAGACAAAATTCTTCGGATCACTTTTGGACTTAAGTCCAGGGATGATACAATCCTACCACATTCTCAACGACCGAAGTCACCGGATACAATTACGAGATAATCACTCCCTATCACTTTAGGACTAAGTCCAAGGATGATGCAATCCTACCACATTCTCGAGGACCGAAGTCACCGAATCCGTTCTGAACAAGAGTTCAGGGATAATACAATCCCACCACATTCTCGAGGACCGAAGTCACCGGATCTGTTCTGAACAAAAATTCAGGGATTATACAATCCCACCACATTCTCGAGGACCGAAGTCACCGGATCCGTTCTGAACAAATGTTTAAGGATGATACAATCCCACCACATTCTCAAGGACCGAAGTCACCAGATCCGTTCTGAACAATGTTCAGGGATGATACAATCCCACCACATTCTCGAGGACCGAAGTCACCGGATTCATTCTGAAGAAAAGTTCAGGGATTATACAATCCCACCACATTCTCGAGGACCGAAGTCACCGAATCCGTTCTGAACAAATGTTCAGGATGATACAATCCCACCACATTCTCGAGGATTGAAGTCACCAGATCAGTTCTGAACAAAAGTTTAGGGATGATATCTGGAAGGATGCCGAAAGGGATAACTGTGAGGCCATAAAGTCTGTGAGGGCCGCCTCTTCTTTCTCAAAGGCATAAGTCTATGGATCGCTTTAGGACAAATGTCCAGGGATGATACACTCTCACTGCAACATCATTGCTCCCCCTTTTAGGGAAGGTCTTTCCGAACAACACCAAGGTTGTCTTGAAAGTATTCGAACTTTACTCGAGACAGAGGCTTCATCAACACATCAGCAACTTGTTCATCGTTACTCACATACTGGAGCTTTATGGCTCCCTTCTGCATCATGTCTCGAATGTAGAAATACCGGATTTCTATGTGCTTCGACCTATCGTGGAACACTGGGTTCTCCGTCATCTTTATACAACTCTGGTTATCACATAGAATCACAGTGGTATCCAACTCCAGGTTGAATAAACCTAACATCAGCTTCAGAAGCCATATGGCTTCACAACTAGCAGAGCAAGCTGCTATATATTCTGCTTCGGCCGAGCTAAGAGCAACACTGGACTGTTTCCTGCTAAACCATGAAATCATTACAGACCCCAGACTATAACATCCACCTGATGTACTTCTTTTGTCTGAGACACTTACAGCCCAGTCTGCATCTGTATAGCCATACAATCTGTAATCATGGTTTCCATCATAGTATAAACCAAAGTCTATAGTCCCTTTCAGATATCTCATCACATGTTTTGTAGCTATCAGGTGAACACGTCTAGGTTGAACTAGATACTGACTCAAGGTGTACACAGCAAAACAAATGTCTGGTCTGGTATTTGTTAGATACATCAACGACCCCATAATCTGTCTGTATTGAGTCACATCCACCCATTCTGATGATTCATCAGCCAACAACTTCAAGTTGGTATCCATGGGTGTGGCCATGGCTTTACATTCCAACATATCAAATCTTTTCAATATTTATGCTGCGTACTTTTCCTGATTGAGAAAGATTCCTTTTGAGTTCTGCCATACCTCCATACCTAGGAAATAATGCAATAACCCAAGGTCTTTCATCTCAAATTCTTCAGCGAGCTTCTTCTTGCATTCTACAATCTGTTTCTCATTCCCTGTCAGAAATAGATCATCCACATACAGTAATAGTATGATAGGTTCATCTTCTATAACCTCGAAGTAAAGGTTAGGATCGGCTTTACTCTTGGTAAAGTCCAAGCTCGTCGGGAAACTATCTATCCTTCCATACCAAGCTCTAGGAGCTTGCTTCAGACCGTACAAGGCCTTCTTCAACTTGCATACGTGAGTCCGTCTGTCTTCAACTTCAAATCCTTGTGGCTGTTCTGTGTATACTTCTTCTTCAATCACACCATTCAGGAAGGTTGTCTTCACATCCATCTGGTGTAAGTTCCACTTCATCATGGATGCAAGTGCCATGATAGCTCTAATCAAAGTATACCGTGCTACTGGTGCAAATGTTTGTTCATAATCAATTCCCTCTTTCTGAGAGAAACCTCTAGCCACGAATCTTGCCATGTACTTCTCTATACTTCCATCAGCTGCAGCCTGCATGTTTTATTTTGTAGATCCATTTGGAGGATACTACACTCTTGCCTTCTGGTTTGGGAACTATATCCCAAAGATCATTCTTCATTCTAGATTGATACTCTTCTGTCATTGCTTCTACCCATTCTTTCTTCTGTACAGCTTCTTCATAGTTTGTAGGTTCTTGATCTACAAGATCACACATCAAAGCTACATAGTTGGAAAATGTCTTGGGCTTCTTGCTTATCCTTGTGAAGCCTTCAGGCGCTCCATATCTTTCTGCTTCTTGTATAATTTCTCTTGCCCAAGCAGGCTTTCTCTTTCGTGATATCTCCATCATAGCAGGTTCTTGTGGTTCTGTCATATCATGATCTCCATCAAGGCAGAATGTAGCCTCTACATTTCTGGGAGGTGCATCTTCCTCATACACTTCTTCATGTTGACATTTTCTGGATCTCTTGAGAGCTGCTTCTTCATCGAATGTTACATCTCTATTGATTTCCATGTGATGGAATCCAGGAATGTAAATTTTGAATGCCTTGGATACTTCACAGTATCCAACAATTATTCCTTTCTTTCCGGAAGGGTCCAACTTGGTACTTTTCTCTTTCGGTATATAAACATATATTGGACAACCAAATATCTTGAGGTGACTTACCTCAAGCTTCTTTCCCGTGAACATCTCTTCTAGAGTCTTGAATTCAAGAGCACTGTGAGATATTCTATTCTGTACATAGTTCTTGCTGCTTCTGCCCATAGATGCATTGGAAGATCTTGATCATATATCATTGTCTTCACTGCCTCCATGATAGTTCTGTTCTTTCTTTCTGCAACACCATTTTGTTGAGGATTGTAGGGAGTAGTTAGTTCCCTCTTGATTCTAGCATCTTTGCAAAAGGATTCAAATTCTTTTGAAGTATACTCTCCGCCATTGTCTGATCGGAGTGTCTTTATTCTCTTGTCTGAAAGATTCTCTATCAAGGCTTTGAATTCCTTGAATTTCTCAAACACCTCGCTCTTCGCTTTCAAGAAGTATATCCATGTCTTTCTTAAATAGTCATCAATAAATGTAATATAATATTCAAAACCACTCAAAATGGTGGAGGACATTGGACCACACACATCTGAATAAATCAATTCCAACGTACCTTTAGTTTTTGTTTCACTCTTCAAAAATGGATTCTTGATATTCTTTCCTTTCGCACATCCTTTGCAAATGCCTTCATGGTTGATCTTCAAGTCTAGTAATCCCGTCACTACTTTGTTCACATGAGGTAGTGCTTTGTAATTGATGTGAGCAAGCCTTCTATGCCATAGTTCACTAGGGTTAGTGGACTCATGAACAAGGTCTGTTTCTGAATGTCCCTTGAGTTTATATAGGCCTCCTTCTTCACCAATGACAACTGCATCTTCAATTGACTTTCCTTTGGGCCACATGAGTACTTGGCCATTTATGAATGCAACTCTGAATCCTATCTTATCTAAAGTTGAGATAGAAAGTAAATTCTTCTTTAGACCTGGTACATATAAAACTTTCTTCATCTTCAGGGGATTTCTTGAATCAAGCTTGTAGCTTGCTTCACCGATCCCTTTGATTGGATATTAATAGTCATCTCCTGGAGATACTTTCTAAGGAGAGTTCTTTTCTTCAAGTTTTGACAAGGTTTTCTTTTGTCTCGACATGTGCTTTGAAGCACCACTATCAATAAGCCAAGTGTCTTCTCCAGGTGTTACAGACCCAGAGAGTGCAGAGAATAGTACATACTCTTCTTCATCTTCTTCTCTTGCTTGCTTTCTTTGAGGTACTTCCTCTTCTTCTTCTTCATCCTCATCTTCAGCTAGATGTGCATGATGTCTTTTGTTGTTGTTGTTCCTCTTCTTGTATTCTTGTCTCTTCAAAGGACAATTTCTGGCAATGTGTCCTATCTTATCACAATGAAAACATTGAAAGCTAGAGTAGTCCTTACTGGGGAGACTCTCTCTTGTTCTTTGGAACCTTCTAGCAGGTTGAGACTCCCTGTGGTTTCCCTTCTTGAAGTTGGGTTGACTTCTTCTTCTCTTGGTATGGGTGGCTAGGGCTTGATCATCCTCCTTCAGTAGAGCTTCTCTATTTGCCACTCTAGACTCCTCTTGAATACAATCTTCCCATACAACATCAAACTTCATGCTTTCCTTCTTGGCACACATCATCTGGATGAATGACTCCCAGGGTCTAGTGAGACCATTGAGAGCAGTCATAACCAATTCATCTTCATCAAGTTTGTCTCCAATGACTTCTAGTTGTTCCTTGAAATGGGAGACCATTGTGAAGTAGTCCTGAATGGATTCTCCATGACTCAACTTGGTGCTCTTCAACTGAGTTCTTAGATTCATCTTTCTATTGATGTTTCTTCCTTCGTACATTCTTGCTAGGGCATCATACATTTCTTTCAGAGTCTTCTTGGATGATACTTGAGAGATCAAGTGATCCTTGATGGAATCAACAATAATTCTTTGTGCCCTAATCAGATCCTTTATGTGCTTCTCCTTAGCTTCAGCCTCTTCAGGTTCTGCAACTTCATCCTTGATATATTTCTCAAGATCATTCTCCTTGAGAATGAGACCAATTCTGTATTTGCATGCTCTGTAATTCTCTATGCCTTCTAGCTTGTCCTCAAGTTTGGTACTTGGGGCCATCTTGACAGGAGATCACAAAAAATTGAAAATCTGGAGAATGAGAAACTAATCTTACCAGGAGATGCGCTTGACTGAGGCGAGTTGACTGGTGTGCTTAGTTTCTGAAGATCTCAAGTCTTCACCTTTCAAATCTGACTTGTGAGATTCAGCACTGCAGCTTCTAGCAGTTTTTTGGTTCACTGGATTTTTGCAGTTTTCTGGTGGTGTCAAACTAGGGTTTGACTTTCCGGGAGATCTGCTCCTCCAAAAACATCGATCCTAGGCTCAGAAGACGCGCTCTAGGAGGGTGCAACTTTCCATGCAATCAGTTCTTCAACACTCAAAATTTTTCCCGAAACCCTAATTTCTTATCGGGGAGAGAGAGGGCTTTTTCACCTTGTGAAAGCTATCCTATTCATGTTAGCTCTGATACCATGTTAAGATTCCATATGCTAAGCTAGATTATCAGCATTCAATTTCAATTTCATAACAAAAACATATAGACATGATCACTGAAAGAAACAGTATCACAAGATCAACACAAATTTTGTCCTAGGAAAACCCTAATGGAAAAAACCCAGGAAAAGTTTCCTCAATATAGATTATCAAAAGATAAAAGATAAAACCCCAGATTGATCCTTCTCCTCCTTGCAGCTACGGCTATCTCTCTCTCTTATGCACTACACAAGTGAGTGAGTGTGTAGAAATGAGGAGAGCCTCACTTCTATTTATATTCTTCCGTCCACTTGACATTTCACTCCAACAAGTCGGCCCCACTAAAATTGACTGGGTCGACTTCTCTAGGACACAAACAACTTAATATTATATTAATTAGGGTGCTAATGACCCGACTTACAACGGAGGGAATTTCCTCATGACTCATAGTGATTCTCTCGATAGGAACATCGGGGTATAATGAAATACAAATGATTCTCCCAATTGGAACATCGGGGATAATAAGTAAATACACTTCAAAGTTACAATAATTCAACAAAGCTAGCTCTGTAATTCAATCAATGGTACAAGCAAGGGGGGGGGGCAACACCCCTAATGGAAACGGATAGGACACCCCCCAGGAGGCGATGATCTCTGCTGAACGGGGAATGGAAGGAGAACCTCCAACGGGGAGGAGAAAGAGGGGCGGAGCAAAAACGAGGGGATGGGTGGCACAAGTAGATGCATTCCAAAATCCTCTATGATCCTGTCCCTGCAGATCAAATCGGACAAGATTAGAGGCAGAATAGAGCATATGAAAGAGCACGCCCTTATAGATAAATTTCTGGAGGTATGGCCGAAAGAAAGGGATTTGGTTAAATGGATAAAAGGGTATGGAAACCCAAAGGGCACTATGATCTTCTGCTAGGATCGAAAGGCTTCTTCACGGTGGTTTTCTTTAATGTGGAAAACAGAGATAGGACCTTCAAAGGAGGACCCTACTTCTATTTTTTAGCAAGCTTATTCTTGACCCCGTGGCGTGAATGATTCAACCCTGATAAGGAGGATCTAAAAAGAGCACCAATATGGATCCGGTTAATGTTGGACACAATGGTCACAATGAGAGGGGGTGAATCAGTGTGATGGAAATTAAAAACCCTTTCCAACTTCTACCAATTAAGCAGAGTGTTATGCAATAAGTGCAACACTACATTCATCAAACAATCACCACATGTCATACTGTAGTATAAGCATAAATCAGTAAATCAAGATAGCAAACACATCACAGGATAAACACTGGAATTGTATGAAAGCTTTATTTATGTTTTTATTATAATGGAAGACACCAATCTTCACGATTACATCAGCACCAACTGACAAGAAGAGTACCAGCTCTTACACCAGGGCCCAGCCTGCTTTTCTCAGTTCCAACTGAGAATGGGTGAGGAATCCAACCCTCAGGTGCAAGACTCAACTTGTCATTGAATACAATTCAAGCATCAACTTGCTGTACTCATCATTAACTGCCGTATTGACATGTTAAATCATGTCTCTACTGTCACTTGTCAAAATCAAATCAAATTACTGCTTGGTCAAGTCGCTATCATCAGGCTGTCACAATCATGCACATTACTGTGATATCATGGTCATTTAATTACTGCTGTCACAAGTCACTTCAACACTGTCGCTGTTAAGTCAACAAGGTTGTCATATGTTTCATCAAATTCTGTTACTGATAAGGCACTAATCACTACAATAGGGGTTGTCCTTCTGCTATAAATCTCAATCAGGTTCAGCCAAAACTAAGATCACTTTGGGCTTTTTCATCAATAGTAGTATGCCATTTAGACTCAGCACACATCTGCATACTGCCGCTTTTCTTAGACAAGCTGATACACTAGACTGTGCCTAAAGAGTAGACTTATTAACTCTTGATGCACAAAGAACATACTTAAAAATTGCTTGAACTGATGTCACATATGAGTAGGCCGTTGACTGTCAGGGGTCTGCTGTTGACTGAATTGAACTCTTGACCTGTTGAAACACCCTTCTCAGAGCTGCAGCCTGCTTGGAATGCGCTGAGTCAAACCCTGAGGACTGCGGCCTGTTTGCAATGGTTGAGGAGAGGCCCTTTAGGGTTGCGGCCTGCTAGAGGGAGGGCTGTAACAAGCCTTGAAGGCTGCGGCCTGCCGAGAGAAGCCTCAGTAGGGCTGCGGCCTGTTTGCAATGGCTGAGAAGAGGCCTGTTATAGAGGGCAGAGAACAGACCCTAAACAAGCTGGAGCAGACTTCTGTAGGTGAGAGACTTCACACCATCAACTTGCAGCACTTACTGTGTAGAGATAGAGATAAATAACCAGCATAAGCCCCAAAACAGTCTTCTTTGGATCAGCGATAAAGATCATCAGTTATCTTGCTCAAATGACAATGCTTGACTATTTATATTTTAGCCTTGTGAATCATTTCCATAAACATAGGAATAATAAAATCCATTTAGTTAGGATTTTATTATCTATATCCACTTTTAACCCTTCTCAAAGTAACTTGACTTTAATCTTGGTCCTTTGGTCCCTTTACAAATGGGCTCATGACCATCAAGTAACTTGTATTTGCTTCAAAGACGTCATCATCATTATTATTTATTAAAGAATTTAATAAGTGTTTCTTTAGCAAGCCGACTTTGCAAAGAGCTTCCTTTTGGGTTACTTGACATCTTTGCTAATCCACATCCATACAAGCTTATGCATCATAAGCTCCACGAACAAGATAAAGGTTATTAAGCAATGCTCATTTGAGTAAGAGCTTCAAGATTTCTGCAAACGCTTCATCAAGATAAAGACCCCATTAATAAGTCATGGGCATCTTAGGCTTATGACCAAGAGAAGACTAACACCGTGATCTTAATCAAGGGTATCAAGGACCCATAAGAAAAGGGTTCTAAGGATTTCTTTACCATCAAGCATCAACAACAACATGACCACCAAAGTCTTCATCAAGCTTGTGGGCATGAGTGCAAGAGCCCCACACACACTTCAAGGGCTTCAAGGGCTTTATTATATCAACCAAGGCTTCTTCAACAAACTTGTGGATCCAAGGGCTTCTTCAAGCACATGTACATCAAGAGGGGTTCCACATAAGCATGAGCTTTACCAAGCTTGTGGGCTTCAAGACTTTTTCAATGCTTCATAAGAGCTTCAAGAGCTTTTTCAAAGGCTTCTACATCTTTTCAACATCATCTTCAACAAATGACCACAGAATGGGTCATTTGTACCACCTAGTGCTCCAAAGCACACACTATCTGTGAATGGGTTCTAATTCCCAAGCTACCACATTCAAACCTGTGCAATCGTCAATCTAACCACTAGGTATGGCTTCCATGACTCAAGCCTTTCTACAAACCTTGGTGGCATCAATGACAACTGAGAGGCCACTGTAATACTTTTGTTGGCATCAATGACAATTCAGTCAACAATACTCTCTTCCAAGTGAATATTGCGAACATGAAATCTTGGCAGACATTGGCGGGGCCCTAAGGGAATTTGTGAAAATATCATAACAAACCAAAAGGGCCAGCTATACCTCATATGCCAGAATTTGCGTCTATATGGACATATCCAAAGATTTACCGGAGGCCATCAATCTCACCTAGGAGGATGAGGACTGGATCCAACCACTGGACTATGAGCATGTGCCTTTGCGATGCAGGCTCTGCCACATGCATGGGAACCTCTTCAGAGAATGCCCACAAAATAGTGCTCAACCTTCTGGAAAACCGAGGGAGGAGGTCGATGAGGAAGGCTTCAAGAAAGCCCCTCAAAGGAGGAGGCAAGGGCAAAAAAGGGAATGGAGAAGGTGCTTCAACTATACCCGAGGTTTCCAACTCTAATCGCTTTGAATCCTTGTCCCATCTCCCGGAGAATGACTCAGGGGAGGGCGATCTAACCCTAAATGTGGAGGGTAGCACAGACAATGATCAATTGAATAGGGATCCGAACTCAAATGTGGATCTTGTAGTGCCTAGCGTAGCAAACCAAGAAGATGTAGAGATGGCGAAGGAAGAGGAAGATGTGGATCTAGGCGAATTGAATCTGGATGAAATTGAACAGGCCTGTGCGAACAGGAAAGATGGATATGTTTCAGTCTAGCAAATCCAAAAGCTACAAGAAGCCATATTGAAGACAACCAAATCCAAATCACTGGGAATAGCAGGAGGCAAGAACAAGGAGAACAAAAGAAAATACAAAGATAACCCAGAGAAACGAGGAAGAAGAACTAACCGCCAAAGAATTGCAGAGGTGGGTGCAATGCTGGTGGACTTGGGCCAATACCTGACAATCAAAGCAACTCTCAAAAAACTTTCACAATGAAGATTATGACATGGAATGTAAGGGGCATCAACATCCCCTAGAAGATAAAAATGATGAGAAACAAAATCAAGATAGAGAATCCAATGATAGTCTTTCTACAAGAAACCAAAAGCATTGTGGAAGCAATGGACAAAAATGCTGAGAAAATATGGAGAGGAAGTGAAGCAGTTGCGATCGATGCTGGGGGGATGTCTGGGGGATTGGTTATCCTATGGAATCCTCGATCTATTAGTATAGACAATCTCATGGCAACGCACAGACATATCACAGGGGTCACTAAGATTATGGGGTCGACTTGGAGAACTGTGGTGACTAATGTCTATGACCCCCAAACTCACCCCCTCAAGCTTGACTTCATCCGGGAAATCTCGAGCCTCCAACCATAGTAAACAAGAGACATTGGATACTAGGAGGCGATTTCAATATGATTACTTCACTCGATGAATAGAAAGGAGGGCGTAGGTTCATGGAACCAACAAGCCTTTCCTTTAGGACAATGATGGAAGATCTCAAACTAGTGGATATAAGAACCAACAATCAAGTGATCACCTGGAATAATAAGCAAGGGGTAGAGAAGCACGTTGCCTTTCAACTAGATATATTTTTGGTCTCTGAAAGCCTCACGTTCAGCGGGGGTGACTCTCAAGCATGGGTCATCCCAACGGCAGGCTCAAACCACTAGCCAATCTGCTTCTCCTGAAGATTAGAAGAGTAAGCCTAGTGAAGACCCTTCCGATTTGAGGCTTTTTGGCTTACCCATCCTGATTTCAGACAGACAATGGAGAAGTGGTGGTTCGAACAGGAGGGCATCATTGGATCTATGATGTATTGTTTTCATCAAAAACTGAAACAAGTCAAGGCCAAACTCTGGGTCTGGAATAAGGAGGTCTTTGGAAACATATTTGAGGAGTAACGAAATCTTGAGACCCGTCTCAAAAAAATACAAATGAAAGGGATGAGGGAAGGTTTTGATGCTAATTTGAAGGTCGAGGAAAGACAAACTCTGGAAAAACTAGGACTCAGGGAAACTCAGGAAGAAATCTTATGGAAGCAAAGATCCAGGAATAAATGGCTAAAAGAGGGAGAACGTAACACCGCCTTCTTCCAAAGGTCAACCATTCAACACCGACAGCAAAACATGATTGCCTACCTAAAGGCCTCGAATGGGGAGAGGCTGGAGGAGAGAAAAGATATAGAAAAAGAATTGGTTCACTACTACAAGGACCTTCTGCAGGAACCAATTCATGATAGGACCAAGAGTATAGAGTAGATAACTTGTCACATCCCGCATTTGGTCACTCAAGACCAAAATGAGATCCTCTTAAAACCCATTACTCTTAACAAGGTGGAGGAGGTTGTTCATTAAATGGAGGATAGTAAAGCACCAGGGCCAGATGGTTTCACGGTGAACTTCTTCCACCACTTCTGGGATATTGTTAAGAATGAGGTCTAGCAAATTGTGGAGGACTCTGGTGCCTCAGGTCAAGTCCTTGGTGCGTTCAATGCAACTTTCATATCTTTGATCCCCAAGAGCGACAATGCAGACACCCTGGGTAAGTTCAAACCCATATCTCTTTGCAGTGTTATCTATAAAATAATTTCCAAGGTCATAGCCAACAAATTAAAACCTCGTCTTCCTAACCCGATTTCCCTTCAGCAATCAGGGTTTGTGGAGGGTCGCCAGATCTTAGATGGCATCATACTGGTGCATGAAGTTTGCCACTCCCTCTCTATGACCACAAAGCTAGGGATGATGCTAAGATTTGACCTAGCTAAAACCTACAATAAAGTTAGCTGGCAATATTTGAGGGAGGTGATGCTTGCCTTTGGCTTTTCCACAGAGAGGTTGTCAGTTGGATCATTAATCTGATTTCGTCAACCTTTTTTTGGTTCTAGTTAATGGAATCCCTTCCAACCCTTTTCGGCCCTCTAGGGGTATCAGGCAGGGGGGTCTTTTATCCCCCTTCCTCTTCCTCTTTTTGGCAGAGGGATTAGGGAGAGCCATCAAAGCCGTGATCCAGAATCAAATCCTTCACTAGTTAGTGCTCCACCCAAATGCTCCAACCCAGTCTCATCAACAATTTGTTGATGACACTAAGTTAATGGGGCATACTTCTGTCCACAAGGCTTAAATCATGAAAAGAATTCTCAGGTTATTTTATGAAGCAACTGGTTTAGAGGTCAACGCTGATAAATCCTAGATCCGCTTTTTCAACACGTCACAGATCACTCAATGAAACATTTTGTGAATCCTCAGATTCTAACAGAGCTCCCTTCCGTCCAAATATCTTGGGGTCCCCTTATCAGATTCAGTAATTCGTCAAGTGTCCTAGAGAGAACTGTTGGATCGAATGAGGAAAAAATTAGCAAGTTGGGTCTTCCACCCCTTGAACTTCCCAAGTAGACTCATCCTTATTAAAATTGTTCTTCACTCAATGCCGACTTATCTCCTCTCTGCAATGGCAGCCCCTAAAGTTGTTCTATGACAAATTCGCCTGGTTCAAATATCTTTCCTCTAGGGAGGGTCTCAGGACAAGCACAAATGGGCTTTAGTTGATCGGGAAACAATTTGTCTACCAAAAGCTCAAGGAGAACTAGGGTTGACATACCCTGAGTAACCAGCAGAGTTATGGGAGAGAAAATTTGGTGGCAATGGGTTTCTTATAAGAATGAACCATGGCCAAGGTTATGGCGCCTTAAATATGCTCAATATTGGAAAAAAAATACCTCATCAAAGTTAACGATCTCTAGCAGGGCTCTCATATTTGGAATACGGCTAAACAGGGCAAGTAAGTCATTCAAGACCACAGCTTCTAGGAGGTTAGAAATGGGAACTATATTGATTTTTGGCAAGACTCATGGTAGCAGCTTCCCCCTTTATCTAGAACGGGGGGTGTTACGCTGCACATGTACCCAGCGCGCGCCTCAGATATACTCTAGAGAGAGAGAGGCCTATTTCGACCAGAAAGGGTATTATTCAGTAGCGTTAGTAATGGCAGGGCCCTTTGGCTCTTCCTTTAGTAGTACTATGGTTTAATGGCACTGTTGACTGCCCTTTATTGAGGTTTTTAACCTCGAGGTTGGTGTCTATGGCTCCTAGAGGTTGGTCACTGGGCCACATGACTACACGCCATGCATACTTGCTTAGATGGCTTTAGTCTCGACTATGAAGCTTCGGTCTTCCTTTACAACCACAAGGACACCCTCTCGGCCTCTCATTCAACTGGCGCTCTCTCTCCTAGGCATTCTTCCTCATAAGGACTTTCTCTCCTTCACCAGCCTGTACGTGTTGTTAAATGGGGGCGTTGAGGGATTTTACAGCATCTCGAGGTTAGTAGGGGCAAGGCACCCCCCTTCTCGCTCACTCCAACCTTTCATTCGGAGTGATTTGCTTATTTAGGTTATTTTTGGCACCTAGGGGAAAAATACCCTAGGTAGCCTACCTTGAGCCTACATTAAGTATTTTTATTATTATTATTTTGTTTTAATTTTAAGTTGACATTTTAAAGGCATATCGGCCACAATATTTTTGTAAAAAGTGAGTGTGAGATCATATAAATAGATCTCCTTGCTTTCATTTTAAGACATGAGATAATTGAGATTATTACTATGCTACTCTTTTACCCTAACTAGGGCTCTTTGGAGAGAATGCGCCCCTCTTGAGGAAGATTTTTCTTGGTTATGCAAGCTGGTTTTGGAGTTCTTTGGTTAAATTATCTTGTAAGGTGATGCTTAGATTTGTTGGCTAAACACTAGCACATGGAGTTTTGGTTTCTTATCTCTTTGTTTGAATGTTGCTAGATGATGCATGTTCATGACTGAATGGTAGCTTTAGGGGTGCATTTTTTCTAGAATAGGCCATTTCCAGCCTTTTTGTCACCTTAGGAAAAAGAGACACATCTCCTTGTGAGAATCCTCTAAAGTTCACCCTTAGTTTTCTAGGATAGTTGCCTAACTAGGCTCCTTCTCCTCATTTGGAAGCCATTTTCTTCTTAGATGCCCTAAGGCTAGGGCACGTTGCCATTCCCTTATCCTCATCTCCATACCTAAAAGTAGTCCTATGAATTGCTCCCCTAACCTTTGTTTCCTCCTTTACCTTCGGCGGCCTCCTAGCCACTCCCTCTCACTCTTAGCTGCCCTCCCTTTTCCCTTTCCACCCTCGAGTCTACCCTAAGGCCTTCTCCACCCTCGGATGCCCTCCAAAAAACCCTAACAGACCTCGGGTTTGTCCTTTAGGGAAACCCTAGGGCTGCTCCCTCACCTCGGGCCTACCCTAGCACCCTCACTGTCCTTGCCTAGGTCTCGCTCTACCCACACTGCCCTCTTTTTCTCTTCTTCCACCCTCTGATCTGCCTTTAAGGAAGCCCTTGGGCTACTCCTTTCCTCGGGTCTGCAGCTGCTATAGCAGCTCTTCCCCCCTCCTCTTGCTTATCTCCTATACCTTATTCCTTACCCCCCTTTTTCCCACTTCCCTTCCTCTCAATCTAAGGTCTATCTACTAGGTCTGTAGCAGACCGGACCTCCCTTTCATCCTTAAAAGGATTCCCTTACAGTGGCAGCCTACATCTTCATACAACCTGATTTATCCCTTCCCTTTACTCCACCTTGTAGGACCTGTACATTGACAATCAGAGGTTAGTATTGGTTGGTGTAAAGATTGGCAAGTGTTTGAACTCTACTAGCTACTTGGTTATGTACTAATGCAATAAATTGTTAATACACTGTTATCTAATACATGCAAATTTGTTCCAGACATGATGCAATAACATGGTAACTATTTGATTATATACTAACTGTCCTTACATATATCAAGTACCTAAATAATTACTGCTGTCATAAATGCTTTCAATTAATGACTATCACATATTACTTGCAATATTGAACATACATGCTTTAGATTATTTGATAGTGGTGAATTATTTGTACTTTTGCTAAATACTTACATACCACTCTCAATACTTGCACATTGGATTCTGGAATTAATTGGCATACCTTTAGGTGAATGCACTACTGTGATTATACTCGGATAATTTGCATTTGCATAATAGTGTTTCAAATCCACCTTTTCGACTGACTCCATTAGGCACTGGTCGCTAATTTTATATGTATGCAAAATATATTTGTATCTAAGTGTCTTTTGTAGAGTTGTCATTAGGGCTCTCCCCTAGGAGGTTTCGACTTCCGAAGTAGTTTGGAGAACTGATTCAGGTGGCAGTGGTCACTTTCTCCTCGCATGCTAAGTCACCTGGTTCGAGTTTGTGTTCGAATTCGGTTCGAGTTCGTGTTCAAATTCGGTGACCTTGAAATTCCGCAAAAAATCGACACTCGAAATTTTGGCGATAAAAATCGACATAAAATTTGGCATTAAGTTCGAATGACTAAAATATATCGAAATTAAAAAATATATGAAAATATATGAGATTTGGAACTTGGAAGTTGTTGTTGGAGCCTGGAAGTCAGAGCTTGAAGACTTAAAATTGTTGTAGCCTATGCAGATGAAGAATCAACAATCCTGAAGCTTGAAGGTTGAAGTTTGAAGATTTGAAGTCGGGTGTCCCACAACCCCACAATCAGTCAGCCTTCCGGGAGAGAGTCGAGACTTGAGATTAGTCATGACTAACTACGCTAGCAATGAGCAGCAGTAGCGTGCAAGCCCAACAGTGGGAGACTCAGGTCTCAAGTCACAAATGACAGGCAACTTGAAGATCAAATAATAGTCCGCACTCTGCCCTCGAGCTGGAAGTGAGAAGTTTTTGTCGTTTGAATAGTGGCCACGATCCACGCGTGTCCACTGTCAGGTGATTTAGATGAATGGTGAAAGTTGCAACTATGTCGTCGACGACCTCCACAGAGTGTTATGTAAACACTTCGAGCAGTAAAAAATGGCGTTGACAGCCTCCATGAACTGTAAACTACTAATCACGACCGAGTTCATGCCAATAGCAGAGTTGCAGAATAGATCAATGCCAACAGACGAGTCGCAGGAGGATGTGGTCTTGGTCAAAATAGTATAGGTTTTCGCTTAACCACTAACAAATGATTTTCAAACGAATGTACGCCCATTTTTTTAAATAAATTTGCCGAATTTATAGAGAATTTATTCGCGTTTACGTTTGCTGAAAATAAAAATCGAATCTGTGTTTTCAATCGGCGAACTTCAACAAATAAAATCGACTGGGGCATAAAATCACTGATTTTTGAACTTGAAGGAGAAAATTCGCCGAACACGGTGACTTAGCTCGCATGTTTACCGGTGGCTTGGACTGCATTTATGTTTGCCGAACAATAAAAATCGAATCCACGTTTTCAATCAGCGAACTTCAACAAATAAAATCGACTGGGGCATAAAATCACCGATTTTCAAACTTGAAGGTGAAAATTCGCCGAACACGGTGACTTAGCTCGCATGTTTACCGGTGGCTTGGACTTCCATTTCAACCGATAACAGGCGGAATAAATGAAACCTAGAGGTTGACACTGGCCATGTGGGGGCCAAAAGTCAAGGACTATTGGGAAGGAAATCTAGGCGGGAATGAATTCAAAAATTGGCACGGCAAGGAGGAGTGGCAAATGAAAAGTGGAGGGGTAAACTGTCAAGAAATCCAGGCGGAAGTTGGAACTAGAGAATCAAATCATTCGAATAAGTGAAGGGGAGGACAAACTACGGTGGGGGTACAAGTCAAAAAGAATATTCCCAATTAAAGAAGCCTACAAGAGAGAGAGGAATCACCAAGCTGGGTAAAAATATGGAAAGCATATGGCCCTAAGTGGCTACGTTCATGTGGATGGTAGCCAAAAGGCTAATCCTCATGGGGGAAAACCTAAAAAAAAAGAGGATGTCCGATGCCTACAAGATGTTGCTTATGCCAGGTTGAGGAAGAAACTATGAACCACCTTCTTAATAGTTGTCCATTCGTCTTTGCTCTTTGGGACAAGGGGGCAAAAATCTTTAGGAGATCTGATAGGGTTAAAGGAAGCCCAGACCTTTATAACATAGAGTGGACCATTAACCCTTTCTCCAATCCTCTAATTAGTAGAATATGGCAACTTTTCCCAGGTTTCGTCATGTGGGAAGTTTGGATTGAGTGGAACCAAAGAATTTTCAGAGACATAAGCCACACCAACGAAGAAATATGGCACCGAGTCGAAGTTCACATTCAGGAGATCCTTCGCCTCTCAGTTTGGCCAAGCGACGGTCTGCAAGCCAATGGCAACGAGACCAGAATGCTAGGGCATGGGGAATTCAGGAAATTCCAACGTTCAATGGTCAACCTCCTAGCATCACTCAACCCATGGTCAATCCAAGCTACTGGTCAAAGACCCCACTAGGGATTTTGAAGGTCAACTCCGATGGGGCCTCGAAGGGTAACCCAAGACCAACAAACTTTGGAGGGGTTGTTCGCAATCATAACGGAGAAATTGTTTGGGTTTATGGTGGGTGCATTGGCAAGGATTCTAATAGTGTAGCTCAGCTGGAGGGACTAATCCATGACGTTAATTGCATTATTTTGAGGCAACATCTCCTTGCCATCCCGGAAGGTGACTCTACAGTTATCATCAAAATGGCGGAAAGCTTACTAGCGGGGAAACCCGTAGAGAAAGTCTCAGCTCACTAGAGATCGACAAGTTGCTTAGAAAGGTTGGCTATCTTCTTGAGGCTAAGGCATCGACTGCAGTTCAACCACGTCAAGCGGAATGAAAATAAGCTAGCGAACCATCTGGCCAATCATGCAATAAGGAGGAAATCACGACACTGGCAAGGCCTGGTTGCCAATATACAAGACCTCGTGGCAAGAGGCCTTTGTAACCACTTGGCCATTGGTGATTTGACCACCCCGGTTGTGGGTGTTTAAGCATAGGGTATACACGTGGCCTCCCACATGCACACTAATTGCAAAGAGTGCACCAAGCAGGGAAATTTAAGGAGGATAGATGGCTGTAAGGTTGCTACAAGCGTGTGGGTGATTTTATGCATCTGGTTCTGTATGAGCGCATGGGTGAAGATGCCTAAGGCCGATGGGGAAGGTACGGTGACGAGATGGAACTTGATGCAAGCAATTAACGAGGATCAGAACCGAGGAACCATAATGGGCAAGTCACGTCATTTGTTATTGTAAGTTCTCATACCATCTCGTTAAATTTGCCACTCGATCATTTCTCCAGAACAGAGGATAGTAGTAGAGCATTGTTAGATTTGTGGGATCTGGGTTTGAGACTTCAGAGAGTTGAGAAGCAAAATTGGGCATGGTGGAACAAAGGTTTAGGCTGGGTCTGCGATATCAGACTCATGGAACTTGCGAAAAACCCGATCTAAGGGGTGATCCCCAAGCGATGTTGTGGTAGTCATGAGCAAATCTGCGCAGCTCAAACCACCTGGAATTATCTGGCGACTATACCCTCGTCCGTAAGAGTGGATTTGAAAATGTTAGAAGCGGGAGTGTGGATGGAGGTCCTTGAGAACGCGCCCACTTTGGATGAAGCAGTGTAGAAAGTTGGATACAGCATTCGGGTTCGATCCGAGGAAGGAAAGGGCTTTATGAGAAGACGATCACCCTTTATTGGGTCATTAAAGGTTTAATCAACAAAGCGATGCTTGAAAAGGAAGAAAAAGTTGGTAGAGATGAAATCCCCATGGCTTTTTTGAAAGAAATCTACACAGATACCAGACTTCTCCACATGAAAATTGATGCCATTTGGAAGGAACTGGGGATCCCTAACTTCCCTAGAATGGGCTACTTTGATAATTGCATGGTCGAGAAGGTAGTTGGAGTTCATGGGAACATGACTGGAGCTGATGGAAACATGGTTGAAGCAGGTTGTAGTTCGCATGCTGCAGATATCTAAGGCGAGGAGCGCGACAAAAGGAATGCTCCACCATCGGATGGTATATAGATGTTGTTGTGTCTTCTGGTAGGTACACATGTTTTTGTTTATGTGTTTAGTATTTTGGATAATCATGATGGGATGGGTCTGGAGAATCGACTATTAGCAGACAATATTACGTTGTAGCTCCTTGTTTTAATTTAGGAATGAATGATTGTAAGCTTTGTTTTCCCTATCAAGGGAGGGGCATTAGAAACCAGACTCTGTTTGAAAATTTGTATAATTATCAGCGCTGTGAAACTCATGGGATTAGAAGAAGTAACAAACATATGGATAGACAGCTTTATACTTGTTTTGACATGTTAATATAGTTTTCTACTTACTTTACAAAAAAAAACATCTCAAACTTCCAGTTCATGTATGGAACAATGAGGTTCTCCATTAGCAACCTTAGTTTTCCAGCATACCTAATGATCACATTACCACATTATAGTTTTGCTAGAGGTTCAATATGTTTGTTAACAAAAATTTAGCATGTTATCACCCAAACTCACATACTCAGAGATAAAGTCCTAAAGCTCAAAGAGCGGTATTGATGAAACTAAGAGGGGGGGCAATGTCACCACACCGAACCCTCTTCTGCTATTTAGGTTGACTCTTCTCCAACTCAAGGGAGGCTTCCCTAGATTAGGATTACTACAGCTCGCAATAAAGTCCGAGGTCAAACAAAAAGATGTCTCTAGCAAAACAATATGATTTTGATATTTTAAGGAATAAAGATGAATGGACCGAAGATTAGTGTCTTATCCATCGAGAAAAATGGGTCAACCAAGGCTCTTATGAGGCTTAAAGAAAATATTAAAAAGGGATAGGGATGAAATATCACAAACCCTAGTCACTCTCTAATTGCTTCAACAGTTTCAGAAATCTAACAAAAGGAAAACACTAGGTTAAATATTTTCAAACAGTCTTGAAAGGATACGTATCATGCAAAAGATAAGAGAGAACACAACCAGGAAATGAGACACATGCCACAACTTAACACTTACAATTGACAATCACCACTTAAATGAGAAAGGACTTACCGTTAGTTCTCAAGACCATTAACATTTAAAGATCCCATACATCACTGAAACATAAGAGACAACAAACCATCCAATGCAGTGCTTTGATCAACCAACCATGAAACAACAAAATATATTCAACTAAGCTCTAAGAGATTTCTCCCCTAATCCACCATGAGAATGAATGAGGAAGGGACAAACTCTCCAATAATAGAATGAAGTGGTTAAGATCCACTTTTCTCTCCAAGCAAAATAATAAAATAATGTTATATCATAACCAACTCATGTTGTGAAGTCAACAATGTTAATTTTTCTCTAGAGCTTAGATCTGATTACTATTCTCAATCAAATAAACGTAGATGCATGCATAATTAAAAAATTCTCAACTTTGATTTTATGAACAGCAATACATAAGCTCGATTAAGTGATAACTATGCACCGGAAACAAGAAACCAATCACACACAGCACACAAGTATTTTTACCCTAGAAACCCCAATGGGGAAAACCAGCAAACTAGGGCTTTCTTTAAATCTTAAGCAAGAGAAAGAATAATAGAATGATTACAATCAGATATTTCATAAAATAGAAGAACCTAATGCCTTGGAAGGTATGCCAAATCTCTACATCAAACCCTCTCTCAGCAACAACTGCAATTGTTGCATGTAGGAATGCGCCCCTCGCTCACACCTGTTATCAAGATCACTACATGGAAAAGTGTGCCCTCTGCTCTGCATTGATATCTCTGATAGAACGTGCCCTCCGCCAATCTTTGGAAGAAGGGCGCCCCCCTCAGTCACTAACTATTGAAGAATGCGCCCCTCTGTCTCATAAGTGCACCCCTGCTCTCAAGTATGCCCCTTTCTCTCAGAACTACGCCCCTCTACCTGCTTTCTCTGACTGCTCAAGAATCACCCATTGCCAATCTCTAGAAGAGGTACGCCCCCTCTCAATCACTAAACGAAGTGCACCCTCTGTCTCTGTGCCCTTTCGGCTGAAGATGTGCACCCCCTCTACTCGTCTCAATCACTTTCTGAATTGATCTCACACTCTCTTAGTGTAATGATGTGCCCCCTCTCAGTCACTAAAGGAATGTGTGTCCTCTCTTCTCTCTACCCTCCCAACTAGACAAGTTTGCCCCTATAAAATCCTCAATCTCTGATGTCTACTCTCTCACATGGATCTCACATGATCATCATCTGAAATTTTACCGTTTGCCTCTCTTTTTTAATTTATTGGTAACTTTACGGTTCCAAAACCCTAATGTCACTTTTGTATAAATAGTACACTTCCACATTAAAAAATGCATGCATGCAAAAGTTAATTAATGAAATTTTTCCTAGAAAACTAAAAATTACTTGCATGCAAAAAGTAAAGCTTGGACATCTCCGCATGCTTGCAACTCTGAAGCCATGCCGAGCACTTGTCCTCAATTACCCAAAAAAATCAACAAACAATGAATGAAGTACAAGATAGTTATGTTAAGCGTCCTTCTCCAAGGTCGATGTCTCCAAGAAATATGCTCCTCAAAGGCATGTGCAGCTCTCGAAGAGAAACACACACCCTAATTTCACTTTTGCATAAAAAGTACACTTCCGCATTAACAAAATGCATACATGCCAAAGTCCTGCACGAAAAAGTAAATTTAATAACTTCTTCCCATAAAACTAAAAATCACTTGTATGCAAAAAGTAAAGCTTGGACATCTCTGCATGCTTCCAACTCTGATGCCATGCAGAGCACTTGTCCTCAATTACCCAAAAAAATCAACAAACAGTGAAACAAGAACAAAATAGTTATGTAAAGTGTCCTTCTCCAAGGTGAATGTCTCCAAGAAATATGCTCCTCAAAGGCATGTGCAGCTCTCCAAGTGAAACACACACCCTCCAAGTGACACATGTTGTCAAAATACAATGCCATTTTTTAAACAACAGTTTTGTATTACCAACTTCCTCTATATTTATTGAATTTTCTATTATAAACCACCTTTTCGAAATCATGTAGCCACTCTACATACAATGACATTGAGCTATCACAATTTTGGCCACTCAATAATAGTCCACATGTCAACATACCAACAATAGTCCTTCAAGCTAGAAGTCAGGACATCTCCTCAAAATTGGCTCAACATCCACGTGCCAACTCATTGATACATGAGCAAAAGCTAGATCCATCGAATAAAGAACCCACCAATATAGATAGTGGCATTAAATCAAATGCAAGGACCCCATAATACTCAACCAACCTCATGAAGGAAGGTGTCAGCACCTTTTCCAAGCAATAAAGTACAACCATACATCAAAATCTATGCCAAGAGAGAATATCAAGAAAGCGATCTATTAGAAGTGATGATCAACCACGCCTAGATGTCATCCAAATGCCAACAAGTAAGGGTATCCAAGCAAAGATGTGTGTCATGCCAACAAACATGCGCTAGAGGGGAGGGTGCTCCAAGGAAAACCAATAGTAATACATCCCTAAGTGTGAATCACACCAAATGAGCTCGAGTGCTCCAATCGAAAGCCTCCACCTATCATCCAGTCATGCATACAAGACAAGCACTTGGTTACCTACCAAACTAGCATGTGTGATTAAAGTCTCAAAGAAGCAAGCTAGTTGAGGGGAACCAAGAGGAAAGGCCACTATCACCACACAAATCCCCTTTCACATTTTTGGGTTGTTCTTCTCCAACTCAAGGGGGATTCCTATTAGCAGGCTTCCCTAAGATAAGATTACTAGAGCGATAAAGAATGAGGTTCAAGGTGATGTGAAGAGTAGCTCTAGTAGAACATTTGCTTTTGTAGTATAGGAATATATAATTGGTGATGGGAGGATAAAGGGAAACACTCCAAGGATTAGTGCCAATGCAATAAAGGGGAAATGGAGTCAAAGGATCACCAACTAAGAGAGCCTTGCCAAAAAAGTCATCAAGAGAAGCGAATTGCGTTTAATAACCCCAATCTACTTGGTGGAATGAAGAAGAATTAAGATTTACAAGGGAAGGGATCAAATGACCTATCCACTTCCTTTCAAGCTTTACGGGGTGCATCCCATAGATAAAGGTGTATGGATACACAATCCAAATTAAGGCAAAGATACAACACATAAATCCCATATAAATAAGATGCAAGAAATGAAGTAAAGTTTAACTTAAAACACCTTTCTCCAACAACATAATAGTATCCTTCCTGTTACGCCCCAAATTCTCTGCAACACGCCCTACCAGATGTGCCGAAGAGGGGGTCTTTTTGCCATCGTAAAAGGCCAAGTTGGGGCTTGTTTATGTAGGATAGTAGGAGTGTTGGTCTAGTGGGTCTCAAGACCCTTGATCTGACCATGGCAGGTCCTCTTAGTCCTAATTTCAAGGAGTGATGGCCTTGTGGCTTTTCTAACTACCCCTTGATGGCAGCAACCCCTCATCATGTCAAACATTTATGCCTTGGGTGGGTATCTGATGCACCTTGGAATGAATCCATTAGCACACATGGCTTAGGAGCTCCTAGCCACACTAATCGTTTATGCTAAGTAGACGTGAGTGTGCTTGTGAGGGTTGTCACGCACGCCCTTAGCACACCTCATCGATGCCCTCTTGGACCTTATTTTGTTATGTCATCCTTCCCTCTAAGTGGTCTTGGTCTTGAAGAGAAAATCGTCCACCTTGAAAGTAAGCTTCTATAGGTTGTACCAACCTAAGGAGGGAATTGAGGACAAAAGACGCACGTTGGGGTTAAATGGGGCATGACGTCCTCCTTCCAAGCTCAACTCTTCATATTGTTGAAGCATTTCACCAATTTTTATCATTATTTTATCTTTTATGAGGTTTAGTCCCTGGATTGTGGGTTACAACCCCTAAAATGCCATTAAAAAACGTTTTAAAGACAAATGAGGCAGGTTGGCTTAAAGGAGGGATAAAGTTAACCTTTGTCAGTTTAAATAAGGCATCCCTTCCTCATTTGTAACCAAGATCATGGGATCAAGCATGACTTAATTTTTATTTCTTCTCCAACATATTCAGCATTTCTCAATATCCTGTCGCTCTCCTCACCTTCACCCTCTCTACATCCTCCCCTCCTCTCCCCAACCCCCACCCCCCCCCCCCNCACTTCAGGGACTTGGACACAACCGCAGCCAAGTACGAGATTCTCTCCATAGCTCTTAAGCAAGCAGCCCTAAACTCTTACCACCATTCAAATCATCAACGCACCCACCAGCCCACCCCAGACTCGTACCCCATAAGTGTTGGTTTGAGGATGAATGTAAATCCCTCCTTAAAGAACTTTGTTTCACCCTTACGCATGACCCCCCATCCTCATCTAGCCTCCACAAAGCCTACCAAAGACTCCTTCCTCATAAAAAAACAAACATTTCTCTTCCAGAGGAGACATGAACTTTGTGGATCCCTCCACCACTCCCCAAAAGCCTTCTAGCGAGCCCTTTTTCCTAGACACCATGCCATCTCGCCTGACCTTAACCCCCATGCAATGTTTTCCTACACAAACTCCCTTTATGACATCCTTGGACAACCCCCAACTTGCATCCCCTCTCCTCCCTCCTCATGCCACCTTTTCTGCGAGTGGGACATTAGGAGAGTAGTCAAAGCTATGAGTACTAACAAATCAACAGACAATGAAGGCTTTCAGGCCCAATTCCTGAAACATTGCATCCAATCTCTTTAGTCCTATATTGTCGATTTATTTAACCCATGTGGTTTGTTTTGTCTTCTCCCCTGCTTGGGCAAGACACATTATTCATCTAATCCACAAGTCAAGGAGTAACTCTGATTTGAACAATTATTGGACTATAATGGTGGGATATACATTCTCTAAGTTCTATGCCACAATATTACATCAAAGACTTTCTGAGGAACTAGAGAGTAGGCATCTCAAGGCTAGTGGACAAGTCGGTTTCTGCCCGAACTGCTAAACAACTGACCACATCTTCACACTTCGAGCCATCACCGACGAGGCTCGTCATCGCTCTTCAAAAGTTTACAGTTGCTTTGTAGACTTTCGGAAAGCATTTGACACAGTGTCGAGGGAGCCATTATTTCAGAGACTCTGCGATATTGGCATATCTAAGACCCTCTTGGCTGCCATCATGAGATTGTACGAGTTAGTCATGGGATGTCACACAGCGCTTCCAATTTCATCCAGAATACCATTGGGGTAAAGCAAGGGGCCTCTCGCCGACCCTCTTTGAGATCTATATCGACAAATTGGAGTCTTCCCTCCATAAGCACATCCAAGTGGGGGATGGTTGCCTTCTACATCAAGTGTTGATCTCCCTTCTCCTTTTTGTCGATGACTTAGTGTTGTTGGCCTCTAATCCTAAGGGCCTACAATGACAGCTTGATACCTTGGCGAGCTTTTGTGACCTTTGACAACTTACGGTCAACCTAGGTAAAACCAAGGTGATAGTCTTCAATCCATTGAAGGGCTCTCTTACATACTTACATTTGTACTTTCGAGGGGAAGAAATCGAGATCATCACATCTTACATTTACCTCGGAGTACAATTCATGGGGCCTCATTTTGGAATGCAACAAGCCCTCTAGCCTTGACTCAATAAGAGGATATGGTTCCCTAGCCCTCATCGAGAGAGTTCTTCCAGAACCAATTCTAGGACATTATGTCCTCACTAGAAAGGACATAATCCACCACACTCACACCACCACAGTGGTTTCCAAGTAAAGAAGCAGGAAGTCGAGAAGCAGCGAAAGTCGTTAAGGATCAAAAGCTCATGAGATTCTCCAAGCCATAGGTGGTGTATGCCATACAAAGTAAGAGGATCCAAAGTATCATCAGAGAATCGGTTAAGCCCCATTGAAGCTAGATCAATGTCCTGAACAGAAAACATGTCCTCATAGCGATCACGGAGAGGGATTTGAAGAGCTCTAGGGTGGGCATTAAAATCACCCAATAGGATGGCCTCCCCCACTACTTAATATTGGGTTATGCCATTATACAAATCCAAGAAAGGGTCACTGTCAGACTCGCTAAGAATAGCAAACCGAGACAAGGCTAGGGGGAAATAAAAACCCGTTATGTAGAGATCTCTAAGGAGAGGGTAATCTATTAATCCAAACCCAGACTCATCTATTGTTACCAAAGAGACCTTACCCTGGAGGGAGTCTCTCGTCAAGCATGCCACCCACCTCAACCTTGTACCCCACCTGAAGACCTAGTTTCTTGCCAACAAGCAGAGAACTAGTGATAACCTGCAATGTTCAAGAGTGGCCTCACAAGGATCTCGTGGATCTCAGTAATAAATGGAGATCAAATGAGCCGGAGGCATCATGCAACATGCTCGATGAAGGCAAGAATGACCCATTACCGTTCCAGCATCCCCCCAAAATCCCCATGCCCTGTGGTCTCCACCTGGCTAGTCATTTAGAGAATCCGGGCGGAGAATATCCAAGGGACGACATGTCTAGAACAAAAGCCCAGAGGTCCCAAATGATCGACCATTTCCCTACCGATTGAACTACTACAACTAACTCCCTGGAACATTTCAACTTGGCAGCCTATGATCAAGTGAGATCAACATCCAAGAAAATCTTTCCAAGGAGAGAGAATAGCCTTCGCTTGGCTCTAAGAGCCCAAAGTAGATCACCTATTGGTCTGAACAAAATAACATAGTGTAGAATCATGACCAAACCATGCCCTCTATAAGGAAATATTAGGAATCTCGAGGTAATCACAGAGGAACATGGTACCCACCGCCATGGGGTTTGGGGAAGGACAAGATGAGGGATACCTCCTAACCTTCAAGTTCAGTTCAAGAACCCTGTGCTTACGCTCTTCTAATAACTTAGCTCATACTACTTCCTTGACCACAAGAAGAGGAGGGGAGACTCTGTCTCCATCGCTGGCCACTAAGAAACATGGTTTGGATTCGAATTCAAGTTCAACAAGAATAAAATTTGATTCAAAGTCGAGTTTTCTAATGGGATTCAAATGAGATTCGTCATTAAAATCGTCTATATACATACTTCAAAATATAAATTATATTTTATAATATATTCACCTATTATATATAATATCCCTAATATATATCTATTATTATATGAATCAATTATAAAATATAATATATGACTGCAATATTAATATACGATAAAACGTAATATAAACTATATACTTTATAAATGAAATCTAATTATACTTTGTAACATGTAAACAATAAGGATGCAACCATGTAAACAATATATTTTATATTTACTGATATATTTTATAACCTTGTTATCCTACAATAAACCTAGCCTACCAATGCTAAGAAAATAAGTCAAGGCAGTAAACGAAAAATGAATGCAAAATAAGTCAAGGCAGTAAATGAAAAACGAATACAACCTTGATGAAACAAGACCACTTTCCTTGTCTGGAGGGAAATGATCAGCCATGTTGACACTAATTAACGCCCATGAGTGTCTATTGTATTTTGAGTTCTCAATTCTCCCCTACTCTGCTCGAGAATACTTAATTTGATGGGCGGAGCACCAAAACGAATTCAGTAGAATACAATTAGGAGAGATGGAGTCTGGAAGTGCAAAGAAATGTACATCCAATGAAGGGATGTACACGCAGCGGAGGAATGGACACAAGCAGAGGAATGCACATTGTCTGGAGGGAAATGATCGGCCATACGGACACTGATTAACACCCATGAGTGTCTATTGTATTTTGTATTGTATTCTGAGTTCTCAATTCTCCCTTAATCTGCCCGAGAATACTTAATTTGATGGGCGAAGCACCAAAACGAATTCAGTAAAAAACAATTTGGAGAGATGAATCTGGAGGCGCGAAGAAATGTACAGCCAACGAAGGGATGTACACGCAGCGGGGGAATGGACACAAGCAGAGGAATGTACACGTAGCTGAAGGTTGGACCTGAATTTCATAAGCCAAAATTGGAAAATTTTCATTTTTTGGTTCGAGTTTGGCGAATTTCAAACCTGCAGGTTAAGGTTCGACGAATCTTGCGACTTAACCTGGCTAACTTTGCCCAAGAGTTAAGATAAATCGTTGTTTCTTGTTCGAAAGTGGACTGCTAGTTTCGGGTTTCTTTGTGTTTGCTTTTAAGGTCGAGGATTTCAACTTGTAAAGCATCATTCGAGAGTTAGAGGGCTTCCTATATTTTCCGTTCATCCAGTAGTTTCTTGAGCGATAGGTTCTCCAATTCCGCTTTGGTTACTCTCTTTGAAAAAATAAGTGTTACTTGTTGAGCTTGTTGTATCTCACAATGACGCTTATTGTTTCCAGCTTCAAGTGATTCCATTCGTTGTAGCATTTTTTTAATTTGAGATGTCTAGAACGAGAAGTTTGATGCCAACGCTATCTATAGGGTTGTAGATTAGTCCCTAGTTCCTTTTACAATTTTCGAAGTACTCAAAATGTCCTTAATCGCTGAAATCATTAGTTTTTGAGGAAGTAGAATCTGCCATGCTTCGTCGCATTATCCTCTATCTGTCTACGGCATTACAATATCAGTCCTTTGTTTTACTAAGGCCATCAAATGGAGAAGAGCCATCCTAAAGTGTACAGAGGTAGTTACTAAACTGACAATGGGTAACACCTCTAAGTTGCAGGTGGCCTAGCATTGTTCTTTTGGCCCTTAATCAAACATACTAGTTTGAGTTGTAACAGAGTGCTCCCATCTACTAGCGGCACTAAAAGGTAGATAAATAGTGATCATGTTATCAAACCCAAACCTATGCAAACCCATAGGATCACCTCCACTTCCACTAGACCCCAAAGGCATTTTCAGACCTGGTCCCATACCAGCAGTCTATGTTGCGGGAAACATGGGCCCCATCCCCGTTTCCAGCGTTTCGTCGTTTCGGAACTCTGAAACACGTACCGTACGACGCAGAAACACGTTTCTATACGAACAAAATATGTTTTCAAGATGGAAATGTGTTTGGTCCCTACGAAAACACATTTTCGATACGGCTGCAGTTAATGACGTCACGTTTCCAAAAAAATGTCGCCATGGAGCAGTAGTTTTTGGTGATATTAATGGTAATGTTAAATTCATAAAGTAAAAGTGGCATTCTCCTTATCTTTCATTTTCCATCCTTTTACTTAAATTTTTAACATTACCATTAATTGTTTCAGGATGTTTGAGAGTGGTACCAAGTGTTTTAAAAACCAGTCGAGTCCGAGTCCAAGTCGGCCGAGTTGACCCCCGGCCAAGCTGACTCAACCTGCAACTCGGCTCGGGTAGCCGATTTTATACTTAATCGGCCAAGTTGACGAAGTTGCAACCCGAGTCAGCCGAGTCAGCTATGGCAGACACCCACAAGAATGCAGACTCCAAAATAACATGTTTATTTTTAATTTTTAATATTTTTCTTATTCTAACCATAACCTGAGCCCATAAGATGACCCCCTGCCCCTCTATTTTCCTCACACTTACGTTGTAAGATGTTTGTGAGCATTTGGCATTATTGTTGTTTGGATTCATGGAGGCTTGGAGGAGCGTCCAACAGTGAAGAACAATCAACATGATTGGAGGAGTTGGACTGTTGGAGACTGGTTTTCTGTTACCTAGATGTATGTTAGCAAACAGCTAGCCATTGTTTCTTTTTTTCTCATTACATTGACAAATATCAGTCCTGTTTTCTATTGTTTGCTGCCAAAATAAAAAGATTTTTTTCTTTTTTCTTTGCATGTTTAGATTTGCTTCGCATCTGGATTCTAGATTGGCCCCAAAAGGAAAAGATCAAGCATGGATCCATGTTGATGTCATTGAAGAGAAAATGTATTGCAAGTGTTGCAAGACATATATTAAAGGAGGGGGCATTAATAGATTTAAACAACAGTTGGTTGTTGTTAGAGGAAATATTGCCCCCATGGGAAGTTGATTTAGAGTTTATTGGTGAGATTAGGTTGGAGTTGCAACAACAATTTGATGAATTTGAAGAGGAGAAGGATAAACAAAAAGAGATGTATGGAGTCCAAAAAACAACATGCTATGATGCCACTACATCATATGTCAATGATTTTGGACTCCACAAGCCATTTAGGCCTCATTGATTATGTTTTTTTTTCTAGATATTGATTGCACAGTACACTCGATGCCATTTTGATATATGCACACTTATATGGTATATGCATGAGTAGACGTTGGATATTTTGTCTCTAATGCTTTGCAAGCATGGATTAAAATCTTTAAAATATTGTTTTTCTTTAAAATTTAATATTTTATGTATTTTTTGAGTAATCCAAGTCATTAAATTTCAAATCGGCCGAGTCATTACCGATTCCGAGTCCGAGTTGACCCTTGACCGATTCTGAGTTCGAGTCCGAGTTTTAAAACATTAGACTTCCAACCTCATCGGACTTCATATACAAAAAGTAGAATTTTAGATCCCATTCAAAATTCAGCAGACTTAATAGTTTTCAGGATTTCAGGATTACAAAGTTGCCACCAGATTCCATCATGTATGAGGGTGTGGAATTGGCATTTAATCAAGCACATCGACCCCTATATGTACCTTGATGTTCGTGGTGTTGATTGTTGAACTCCTCTATCATGGCATTAATAAAAATATACTCTTCACTCAAACAAAATCACTTATTAAGCATGGGAAGCTTTATCTACCTTATTTTAACGATTGGATTAGAAAGTTTCATCAAAATCGTAGGGTGTTGAACTGTTAACTAATGCCATTGGAGGATCAAGTTTAAAATTCAAGTTAGAGGCAAAGGCTAGAGCCTAGAGGAGGGAGGCATAGGGTGTTATTGATGAATAGGATCTCAATATAGGCAATGATTTGTCGACATGTATGATTTATGATTTAT
>LPNX010095863.1:317111-401902 GCA_001517045.1 Pseudotsuga menziesii
AGAAATTTGAATAGTTGCATGGGAAGGTGAAAAGGCTGGTTCTCAACCGCCTCATTGTAATGTATAAATTAATGTTTTTGGCCATGAATAGAATTGAATCGGGAGTTATTACCAACATAAAATATTAAAATTTTAATGATATAAATTTTGTAGTATTTATGGTGGAATCCCCTATGTCGAAGGCCCCAACGTCCCCTTCAACATTTGCTAAATTTGGGGGGCTACTTCTGCATATGTCGCTCCTGCATTTCCCTTGCCTCTCGGAAACTTGGGGAAATACCGAAACAGACCATTTGAGAGCCCACTCTTATCCAAATCAACTTTGAATGTATCCCTTGATACAACACTAACCAAGCAAAAACTCGTAGCTTATGAAAAAGTCAAATGGACCACACACTATGAAGTCAACAAAAGCATCTATCCTTCAAGTCAGAAGACACCCATCTCATAATAAGGAATGAAGATAGTAGTGTTGAAGTTTGTGTAAGTTCAGAATATATTCTTATTGTACTTCTATTGTATTATTGTTGTACCTCCTTCGGAAGATGTTATTGATGTACTTGGTCATGTAAAAGTCTTGAAACAATCAATGTAAACCCTTCGTTGTAAGTCAGGTCAATAGTACCCAAGAGAAATATTATATAAATGTTATTTTGAGTCTCCCCAGACAAGTCGGCCCTGTAAGAGTAAGAAGTCAGCTCAGTAAGGTAAAAAGGCCACTCACATTATGAGTCTAAATTGAGAGGGCGCACCTCTCATTTGGACATGCAACTCACTCAAGCAAGTGCGCATGAGAGAGAAAAAGTTCATTGGAGAGAAAAAGTTGCTTTTGTCTTTGGGGTTGATCTTATCTTGGTTTGGCATTGTTCTTAATGACGAAATCTCTACTAAAGAAGTTGTAGGGTTTTTCTTCCCTGTGGTTTACCACAGGAAAATCTTTGCGTTATTTTGTGTTGTTGTAATTGCCTTTCTTTCAGTGATCCTATTGCTTATGGTTATGATGAAATAATGCAAAATGTTTGAAGATCTAATATAACCATTAAAATTCTAACATGTATCAGAGCCATCCTAAAAGAAGTCTTTGTGCAACGAAAACTGACAAAAGTTGGAAACTAGAGTTTCCTATTCTGAGCACTTCCCTCCACAGATCAATTGAAAAAGGAGGTTCATTCAAGTCGTTCTAGGAGGATGCATCTTCCTGTGGAGGAAGATTCCATTTCTTTGGATTTTCAATTTTCGACCTAACACTGCTACCAAGAAAAACTAGTGCATCAAATTTTCTACATTTCTATCCACAGATTTGGGAAAAGAAGTACATTGCTCATTTCCCTTGAGAAGGCACATCTCTCTCTCCAAGCAGTTTTGCAAGATACCAAAGTTGAAAATTAGGGTTTCTCTATCAAACGCTAGGTCAACCAAAAGCAATTTTCTAGAAAGGCATTGAAGCAAGCATTTGGTTGAAGCATTCTCAATGGTAAGCACTATTCTCTCTATTTCCATTTCAGGTTCTCACTTTATCAAGATGACAAACAATACCAAGCTTGAAGGAGTTGAGAACTTTCGCGCATGGAAGTATAGAGTGCTTCTTATACTAGAAGAGCATGACTTGGAAAACTATGTCAAAGGAAAAGTTGCAGAGCCAAAGGGAGATGAAGACAAAGCTAAGCACAAGAAGAACTTGGTCAAAGCCAAGAGGATTATTGTCGATTCCATCAAGGATCATTAGATCCCACATTTATCCTCCTTGAAGACTCCCAAGGAGATGTTTAATGCTTTAACCAGCTTGTATGAAGGAAAGAACATCAATAAGAAGATGACCTTGAGAACTCAACTCAAGGGTGTGAAGATGCAGAATTCTAAAAGCATACAATCTTACTTCACAAGGGTCTCCCAAATCAAAGAACAACTAGAAGCTATTGGAGACAATGTTGAAGAAGCAGAAGTGGTGATGACTAGCTTGAATGGTCTCCCAAGATCATGGGAATCTTTCATTCGAGGAATTTGTGCAAGAAGAAGGCTCACCAAATTTAGTAGGCTATGGGAAAAATGCACACAAGAAGAAGCTCGATTGATAGCAAGAGAAGAAAAGATGGGTGAAGATGACAATCAAGCCCTAACAACTCGTGCCAAGAAGGCAAAAACCAAGAAGGAAGAGCATTCTCACAAGAATCCTAGAAGATTCCAAGAGAATCATAGATCCCAGAAGTATTACTCAACCTACAGATGCTACACTTGCGATGAAAAGGGACATGTTGCAAGAGATTGCCCCAAACAGAAAGGCCATGACAAGAAAGGATAGAGGAAGAGGTATCATGCTGATGTCGTCGAAGATGATGAACTAGTTAAGAAGAAAGCAAGAGAAGATTCCCAAGTGATGAAGAATATGTATTGTAAATCTCCCACAAGTTTGATTCAAAAGAATTCATTGCATAAGGTGAAGTTTAAAGATGATTATTAAAGGGGTAGGAAAAGCATCCTACATAGTTGGACTCCGAAGATGAAAGATGAAGAAGTTCTCTCCATATCAAGAACAAGGATATAAAGTTGCTTTTGTGGCCAACAGGAAAAAACATTGATGATGTAGTCGTGATTGGTGAAGGCACACTCAAATTCAACACCAGTACACAACACCAAGTGAACTATGGCATAGAAGACTTGAACAAAACTGTCAATCGTGAGCAAGATAGTGGCAGATCCTCAGAATCAGACAATGGAGTAGAGCACACTGTTAGAGACTCCAGAAATTCCTACAAAGAGGCATAGATACAGAGAGAGCCAACCAAACAAACAAAGATTAGTATTTGAATTGTCATTTCCTGTATATCTTATTGTTTAAATGATATTGTTCAGTTATATACATATTTATGTTTTAGAAGTAGGAACCTATTATGCATATTAGAGTGCATACATTGATGAATAGTATACTACTAATATGCATGTGATGGGTAAGTAGCCTATGGTGTTGCACAACATTCCATTGTGGCTTATCTAGAGTGAAACCTCTTTGCTAACATGTTGAGAGTAGTGCACACTCTTAATATTATGTTCTGGTAGAGATGGAAGGCATTTAGAAAGTTACCGTGTGTATATGGGATATGGATGAATGTTGTGCTGAAACATTGGCTAAGATAGTTGTATGATTGTGTGACCTATGTCATTATGCATAAGGATTTGTCAATATTAATTTGTTTGGAAATTTTGAAATGTTTATAATCATGCAACTAAATTTAACTTGTAGGAAAGATCGTGGACTATCACCTACAAGAGAAGAATGATGAGACTTGTCCCAAAGAACAAGCGACAACTATTCAGCTATGACATTTAAGAAGACTTACAAAATCAAGCATACTACAGAGGTACAAGGCAAGATCGTGGTTCATGGCTTCTCCCAGATAGAAGGAATAGACCATGAGGAGGCATTTTCTCCTGTGGCTAGATACACTTCAATTAGAGCTATACTTGCAACAGCTACAGTGATGAAGTGGAAGGTACACCAAATGGACGTAACGACAGCTTTCCTTAATGGTGTAGAACAAGAAGAAGTGTATGTGGAGCAGCCACTAAGATTTGAGACACATGACAGGAAAACACATGTGTACAAGTTGAAGAAGGCCTTGTATGAATTGAAGAAGGCACCCAAGGCACAGTATGCCAAGACATACAGTTACATGATGAGCTCGAGGATCACTTAAAGTGATTAGGATTTCAACCTTGCTACAAGTTGAAGATGGTTGATTACAAAGGACGTGGAGCTCATAGATGGGTACAAGAGGGAACTTGCAACAAAGTTTGAAACAAAGGATCTTGGTATTCAGTAACTATAAGAGCAAGAAGCTCATCTTAGTAGACCCATTTGATGACACAGATGGACACATAGAAGATCAACAACAAAGAAGGCTACCAGTCACTCCAATGCAAAAGGTCACAATGCAAAGAGTACAAAGTGTTAAGATGCAAAGGGAGGATAGTGCTTAGTTACAGAGGGAACAAGAAAGCTCCGCTTATGAGGGAGTGACTATAGCACAGATTGCATAGACATATTGAGAGACATTATCACTTAGCTTCTATCCATGGCAAGGGTATTTTGCCTCAGTATCTCAGGGATATGCTCAGAGTGATACCGAATGTCTCCCCTCACGAAGAGGAAGTACATGTGGAGCAGTTTGAAACAGGCACCCAGGACATGGTACAGCAGGATAGATGGATTTCTGACGAGCTTGGGCTTTACCAAGAGTAAAGCAAATTACAACCTCTACTTCAAGGTTGAGGATGGAAAACCAGTGATACTACTGTTGTATGTAGATGACCTGTTCTTGATAGGTGATGAGGAGCTCATTGCAGAAACGAAGAAGAATCCTACCACAGAATTTGAGATGAAAGACTTGGGTATGATGCACTATTTTTTAGGTCTTGAGGTGTGGTAGAATCCAAATGAGATTCTCCTTATTCAAGCAAATATGCGGTAGAGATCCTAAAGAGATTTGGGATGATGGAATGCAAGGCAATGGCCACACCAATGGCATCGAACTTGAATTTGTTGTGTGATACTACTTTAGAGATAATTGATGCCACAATATATAGGTAGATGATTGGTTTGTTGATGTACTTGACGAATACGAGGTCAGATATATGCTTTGTTGTGAACACTTTGAGTCAATACATGGTAGATTCGAGACGTGTTCACATGATTGCTGCAAAGCATGTGTTGAGGTACCTGAAGGGTACGATTGACTATGGCCTCAGATATGCAACAAATTAGAGGATTAGCCTGTAGGGCTATGTTGACTCAGATTGGGTTAGTAGTGCTACGGACAGGATTAGAGCACTCTGAGATGTTGCTTACGTTTGGGGTTTGGCATGATTTCCTGGTTCAGCAAGAAGCATACGAGTGTAGCATTAACACAGCCGAGGCAGAGTATATTGCAACTTGTTCAGGTAGCTATGAGACAGTGTGGCTTAGAAAACTACTTGCGGGATTGTTCGATGTCGAGTTAGAGACGACTTGTGTGTTCTGTGATAACCAGAGTTGTATGAAGTTGTTTGAGAACCCAATATTCCATGACAAGTCAAAGCACATCGAGATCCGGTATCACTATATCAGGGATATGGTGCAGAGAGGAACGGTGAAGCTCTAGTATATTGCGATGGACGAGCAGATAGCCAATGTATTGACCAAGCCTCTAGGGAGAGTGAAGTTTGAGTACTTCATGGACAAGATTGGAGTTGTTCAGATCGTCACAAGAGGGAGTGATGAGTCCCTATGGTCTTCACATCCAGCATGAAAAAGGGATGGCTCTGTAAAGGTTTGCATACAATATGAAAAAGCACTGGCATTGTGAGATGCACATCCAGTATGAAAAAGGACTAACACTGCGAAGATAGGCATCCAACATGAAAAAGGACTGGCACTGCATAGAGCTACATCCAGTATGAAAAAGGATTGGCTTTGTGGGGGTACATCCAGCATGAAAAAGGGTTGGCACTATACAGACATGAGGAGGTATAACTAGCATAAAAAAGGGATGGCACTGTATGAACATGAGGAGGTATACCCAACATGAAAAAGGGTTGGCATTGTATGAACATGTCAAGCTACATTCAGCATGAAAAAGGGTTGGCTCTGTAGAGGTACACCCAGCATGAAAAATGGTTGGTTACTATGTGGATATACATCCAACATGAAAAAGGGTTGGCCCTGTATAGGTATACCCAGCATGAAAAAGTGTTGGTTGTTGTACAAATATACATCCAGCATGAAAAAGGGTTGGTTGATGTACAGATATACATCCAGCATGAAAAAGACTTGGCTCTATAGAACTTCTTATAATGTATAAATTAAAAAGATGTCACAAGTCAATGACCCGGGTACTGAGTTGCAGCAGTAGTGATGAGATCTAGTGATGATGTCCAGTGACGAGATCCAAGAATGACGCCCAGTGACGAGATCCAGTGATGATCGTAACGGAATAATACCTTCCCTATTAAGAGGGAGTGTTGAAGTTTGTGTAACTTCGGAAGATATTCTTATTGTACTTATATTGTATTGTTGTTGTACCTTCTTCAGGAGATGTTATTGCTGTACTTGGTCAAGTAAAAGTCTTGAAAGAATCAATGTAAACCCTTCGTTGTAAGTCAGGTAAATAGTACCCAAGAGAAATATTATATAAATGTTATTTTGAGTCTCCCTAGACAAGTCGGCCTTGTAAAAGTAAGAAGCCGACCTAGTTAGGTAAAAAGGTCACTCACATGATGAGTATAAATAGAGAGGGTGCACCTCTCATTTGGACACACAACTCACTCAAGCAAGTGCGCAAGAGAGAAGAAGAAGTTCGTTGGAGAGAAGAAAAATTTGCTTTTGTCTTTGGGGTTTATCTTATCTTGGTTTGGCATTGCACTTGGTGACGAAATCTATATTAAAGAAGTTGTTGGGTTTTATCCAATGTGGTTTCCCAAAGGAAAATCTTTGTGTTATTTTGTGTTGTTGTACTTGTCTTTCTTTCAGTGATCCTATTGGTCATGGTTATGATAAAATAATGCCAATTGTTTGAAGATCTAATATAACCATCAAAATTCTAACAACAACCATAAAACTAAAATGAAAATTTAAGATATCATCCATATTTATCCAAAGCATTCTCATGTTCTCACACTACATGATGTATACAAATCAACTTGAAGCACAATGCAAACAATCTTGTCTAAGGGATTCACGTCACAAGCCATACACTCATCAGATACATACTTTGAATGCCTTTATGCCTTATCTTGGTTCTAGAAGTTCTACCAACAAAATTAGAATATTAACCCTTGGCAAACTCTAAACATGGAACAGTGCTAAATGTTTAGCCTAAATCCACCTAAAAAGTTTAAAGTAATGACAATATGGAAAAAGAAATGTCTATGCACATAAATTCAATAAATAGGAGAGAATAATAATAACATTCACAAGAACGCATGAAATGGCATGAAGTCTAGAACTCAAATACCACTCAAGTCATATATACATGAATACATTCAATCAAAATAGATGGAGGTATGATGCATAGAAAATTTGTCAGACTTGGATTCAGCAAAAACTCCACTGCCATGGGACTCAACAAAACTCAGTTTAAGACTACGCAAATAGAATATATATCAAAATATACTAAATTTGTGCAATCTGAGTCTGAGCAAAATCTAGAGAGTTTGAGTCGAGTCTGAGCCAAGTCAATTGAGACTGCCAAGTCTAACTGAATCTTGAGTATGAGCCAAGTACTCAGCTCAGGTGTGAATCATGGGGACTCACAAATCTCCCACAAATCAAACTTCACTAATGTATAGTATGCAATGATGTCGCCTCCACTTATTAGTCATGACAGTAACTCAATTCAAAATAGAGGGCCTTTACACATACGCCAATAGAATATATATCAAAATGTACTAAATTTGTGCAATCTGAGTCTGAGCAAAGTCTAGGGAGTTTGAGTCCAGTCTGAGCCAAGTCAACTGAGTCTGCCAAATCTAACTGAATCTTGAGTATGAGCCAAGTACTCGGCTCAGGTGTGAATCATGGGGACTCACAAATTTGAAATTTCCCATGAGTCAGACTTCACTAATGCATAGTATGCAATGATGTCCCCTCCACTTTTTAGTCATGACAGTAACTCAATTCAAAATAAAGGGCCTTTACACATAATACAACATATAGAGAAAATCCTTCACCTAACTAAGTAGAACTCCATGTGATGTTTTTAAAATAGTGATCACATTACTTAAATCAGAACCTACAAAGTAATAATGTACTATCATGTCATCATTGTACTATAAAAAAAGGCCTAAATATTGTTGGACATCTAGTTGTCATTGATGTCAACCTTAGTAAAATAACATTGAAGTAAGGACAACAAAGTGGTCCCCTTATAGCGTAGCCGTTAAGCATGGCCCTCACGAGATGAGATAACATGTAGTTGTTTCCACATGCCCGCTTTGAGTTGTACACAAATGGAGCAAGTGAAGAAGCCCCTAAAGTGATGATGATGTGTCCATATAACCATGATGGTGTGAAGTGTAAGGAAGCCCCTTGATGAAGACATGAAGTGGCCATGAAGACAAAGCCAAGGGGAGTCTCATGAGAATCATGCTAACGACAAAAGGGGACTTTTACCCCATAAGGTAGCCTGAATGAAAGAATAAGTTTCATAATCATATAGCCTATTTTGAGACCTTTCCGGTGATAGGTGGCACGATTCTTAACTCCCCATGGTTGAGAAGATATGAAGTTTTCTTTATACTGGGCCAGAACTTTTGTCAGGGCCGACCTAACTGGGCCATAATTTTGTTAGCGCCGACCTAACCTGACTGTAATTAAAAAAGGTGGCGCATTAGTATAAATATAGCTTAAAAGTGGCGCATTTGACATCATCCATTCAAGAGATCAAGTCTAAAATGCACAACACAAAAGAGGATGTGCTAGAAGAGGTCAAAGGGTGCAAAAGAAGTATATGAAGTCTATAATTGAAAAAGAAGATGCGTTATATCTTGAGAATCTGTGTGATCTAGGATTTCTTATGGACTAGGGTTTATCTTATAATCTTGGCAAAGGCATGGACTAGGGTTTATCTTGTGAACATGGTGCATGGATTAGGGTTCTTATGGCATGATCTAGGATTCCTCTCTTGTAATGATCTAGGGTTTAAAGATGATGATAATGTTAAGGGATTGAAGGAGCCAAAGAAAAGATGAAGTCAATCGATGACTGTTTCTAGGGTTTGTTCAAGGACTCGATGCCAGTGACAGTGACAGTGGCAGGACAATGATAGTGGCAGATTGATACTCTTATTCATATCAGGGTGGCAAGGTGGTGCAAGGCAAGGGAGTTGGTGCTGCAGAAACTAGGGGGTTGTAGCCTCCTTCTAGGTGTTGCTAGAGAAACCATGGTGTTGGAGCTTCCTTCAGGTTGGAGCCTGTAAATCAAGGGGTTGGTGCCTCTTTCCAGTTGGTGCTGGAGAATCTTGGAAGTTGGTGCTTCCTATGAATATAATCTTGTTAATATAAGATAAACATTATCTCTTGTGGACTATGTAAGATTTTATGTGTTGATGAATGACTTGTTAATGGTTATTATTAGATGATGTGCTTAAAGTTTGAAATGATAAAAAGTGCTCAATACTGATTCACCACCCCCTCTCAATATTGGTGATATTTCCAACAGATATTGGCACAAGGATAAGATTAGCGGATTAACAATTCAGAAATCCTGAGTTCTAAAGATGCCTTTAAAGGATCATTGGATATTTTCTATCACGCTAGGAAGATATAAAAGTGTTGCATGCATGATCCCAGAAAAAATGTTAAGAAAGAGATCCTTGTACTTGTATGCTGACTTTAAAGGACAAAATTACAATCATGCTAAGTCTGGAACAGCTCTATAGAATGTTCAACCCTAAGTAACTAAGACCTGTCTTAAATAAAACATGGCAAGTGATTTCTTTAAGCAATAACACTCTAACATGAGTACTCACAAGCTCCTCCCAGGACTCTTTGACTTCCTCTTTCGCATATGCAAAGCCATATCCAGGTAAATCGACCAAGCAGAACTTGGATCCAAGCTTAAAAAAGTTAATGGTCTGCAATTACCAGTTACTTCCATGAATGATTTTCATTTTCCACCTCAAAATTTTAGACTCGGAAAGAAGCAAATAACACCAATTCAAATTGACATGAAAGCATTTAGCATTTTATCCACCATATTTTCGAAGTGTATATACCTGAGTGAAACCAGGTTTATCCGATGTTCGCACAACACCCCATCGCCTGGTGAGAGCATTTATCAAAGAGGATTTACCCACATTCGACCTCCCTAACAAACCAAAAGATCAAAAGTTATCATCTGCTTCCATTGTATCTTAATTTCAAAATTTAAATTTTAATCATGTTTCTCAGCATAGTACCGTAAAACCACAGAAAGATGGAACTGGACAAAACATTAATATTTGCCATAAATGATGAAGGATAAAATGGGGGTGAAAATAATCTTCATATCAAAATATCTTCTCTCAAAGTGCAGGTACATTTTTCATATGTCACGAAAGAGGTGCACTGTTTAGAGCTCCTAGGAACTGCTTTGCTGTACAATGCTAATGCGTTTGGAATTGGAAGTTAAAACAAAATAGAAACCCCTGATTCGACTAATAAAGATATCTTTTAGAGTTGCTTCATTTAATTAATGAAACCTACAGAAACTACTGCCCTCAAATGTTAGTGGGCAGGCTGGTATCGAAATAGCAGTCAAACAATATGAAATTTTAATTTAATGGCAAATATCAAATGCAAGCAGAAAATTATGGTAAGAAAATGTTCGGCAACTTCACTCAAAGCTTCAATCACTAAAAAATATCAGGGAAAAATCATTTTTTGGAAATTTACAAGTCGGGACTTTGAAGACTTCATCGACACACTGAAATGTAAGACTTACAAGAGATTAATTCAGCAAAGGTAAAAGTGTGAGTGGCATCATCAAACTGTGGAATCGTAGATTACTGTCATTATAAATAATAAAAGCGACCTATGTGGTTTGATGTCATTGAGATAGACCCATATGTCATGTAGCTACAGCCTTGTCTCTTACTGGATAGCCACTCAATTGACTTCAGTTACATTTAAATGGTCAATTTCATAAACTGTGTTAATTTTCCATGGATTTGAGCTAGAAATTAATCAGGTATCAATCTTTTCTAAAGCCATTATAGAAAAATTATTTCTGAATTAGAATTTGAATTGTATGTTGATGACAGCCTCTTCTGATGATATCAATGTTCCACCAAATTTCCAGGATGTGGGGATGTGGGGATGTGGGAGCAGGGAAACACACTTTGGCATTGTGTGGAGACACCTCTCAAACTTTAGGGAATATCATGGTGGATAGGTGCACATCAAGGCCCTAGCATGGGGGAGGGGGAACATCTCTAAACGAAAAAATAATTCCAACAATAACAAATCATCCCATGTAAATTCAATAACAATTCATCATTGTGTAAATGTAAATTCAAATTAGTGAATGATACAAACACGATTTATCAATCACCATTGTATTTGATATCATCATATTTCGCATTGAATCAATGATAGATGCAAATCAAATTTTCAAATTTATAACCTAACAAAATGAAATACTTTTTTGTGTTTTACTTCTAAAAAAAGGCGGCATCCAAACGTCCCACTTTTAGAAAGGGGGCACCCACATGCCCCCTTTTTTGCAACAATGAACTGCATCACTGGAAAAACATTTCACCAAGCGCCCGAAAAAGTCCTAGGAGTGGAGCAAGGGGGGCACATTCCAGTGTAACATTCAATAATATATGTTGTTTTTCCTATTCTAGAAACCCATCAATTTTTGTTCTAACCTTAAATTGTTTCCATTTCTAACATAATTTTTCTTTTATAAACAAGCATTTCATTGGAAGAATTAATTTTTGTTTCCATTTATCCATGGTAAAATTTGGGCATTAAGGTCCACCTAGGAAATACAATTCATCCCTCTCTAACCCGGGCTAGTAACTTGCCAGCCATATATAAATATCTGCAAACAACAGCTTGATCACATGTACAAACCCTACCCCCCTCCAGAATGAACATGTGACCTCCAAGGAGAAAACACATGTTTTTGACCATTAGGCCCACTCAGATTGTACTGATTTTCCTTTCTATTAATGCAAATGCAAGCCCATATTTACATGCAAAATCATAAGCGATTACAAACATAAAAGTTTAAAACCCTTCCTATCTACCTAATTAAATCACATTCGTCCAAGTTTAGTATTCTTTTTAATTTCTAATTGACCAAGATGTGCAAATCATTAATACTTTTGCACTTTAAAGGAAGAGGGGTTTTCATTGAAACCTGTTAACCCCCAGATTGCCTATGTAACTAGAGGGTTAAGATCCAGCTAGATTCCATCATGTTGGTTCCATTCACAGCTACACATCCAGGCCTTCATAGTGATCAGGCCATGCTGCAGAGTCAGTTTCGTCAAAGTCTAAGGAACTACTAATTTTTGCAGTTCTCTATTTTCTAGGAGCTAGAGTTTGGAAGACCGCATGACAGAGATATTTATATATTACTGGTCCTTGTGAGGTTACAAGTTGATTTTCAACAATATGCAAGCCATTTCAGGGCACTGCTATTTTTAGCAGCTTGGTTTTCAGGGCGTGCATGCTGATTCTGAGCATATATTGGGATCCCTGCAGAAATACAGTTCTAATGAGATTGTTTTCTTTGACATGTGAGACGTTGCTATGTTTAGCAATGTCTAGCTTTAGATATGCTATATTTGGCAGCAATCTCATAGCAGTTCCCTTCATTTTCTGTCTTTCCTACTTTTTAGGAGGTGGACTGCTATTTTAGCACATCTATATTTAGCAAAGTCACAAGAATCGCGATTTTCTGATTTAAATCGGACTCGGCGGCTATCTGATCCAAGTCAAACCTTTCCAAGTTTAACTCAGGTTGACAGAGTTTGACTCAGTAAATTCAAGTCAATCTCACGATTAAACTTTAGCTCATGATTTAACTCACAATTTGGGGAAGTCCACACTCAGGAAAAGGTTATTAGCCCATTTTTTTACTGTTTTTCTCATTCTTTACTTGCTGGAGGTGTTTTATGCCTGCTGGAGATGATTTATTCTTGCTGGTGTGAAGGGACAGTGACCAAATCATCCAAAAAGAGGCTATCTGGGCAGAGTTTGACTCAGCCAGACTTTGTTATCAGCATTTTCTTCAAATTTTACACAGCAAAACAGAGTTACAGAGGTTTTACACAGGGTAAAATCAACAAGAGAGGGTTTTGGCCATCTTCTTCAGCCTTGAAGGTAACCCTACTGCCTGTCTCATCAGTTATTGGCTACTGGTTTTAATTTTAGTAATTTTATTGGGCCCAATTGGATTTTTTTTTAAGTTCTTTAGGTTTAAAATTTAGACTTTAGTTTGGTTATTTTATTTTTTTGCAGGCAGAAGGGGTATCAAACAGTAAACTTCCAACAGAGATACCATAGGGTCATAGCGTATGAAGTTTGAACAGAGAGGTTACAGCAGGCATAATTTCTTCCAAACTGCACTGTGCAGCCTTGCCACAACCTTACCATAACCTTTAACAATAAAAAATATAAATCCCTAGGGTAGACCTTAGTGAAAAGGCCAAGGGGGAAATATTTTGCATGGGTTTACTGTGAAAGATTCCTGGTTCAGTTAAGCTGTTGTGTAAATTTTTCAAAGAACATTGCAGTGGGGGTATCTTCAGATTCAAATTCCACCTTGCATGTATTTCTGGCCATGACATTGGCCCTTGTAGGAGTGTTCCCATAGATGTTAAACACCAAGCATTCTTCATCCTCAGATTACCAAACTGCATTGAGTCGTATAGAGTATCCCTTCCATGGTGGGATTCTATGATTGAATTCAAGGAATTCATGATCACAGGTGTAGATATTTCGAATGGAGGAAAGCCTGTATAGAATTTAATGAAACCAACATTTTGGACCACACTCAGATGAGTCCATCATTAAGGATCTCAATGCACAACTGAAACGAGGAGAGGAGAGACAGGGAGATGCGGATTTTATAAATAGGTATGAGATGCTCATAACAAGGGGGAGAAACAGGTCAGCTCATGAAAGGGTCAACAAACTACCAAACAAACAAATCATGACCGTGTGCTCTCCTCTCAAGGCTTTGATGGAGTAGGATGCATGTACTGATAGCCATATATCGGCCCATAAAATCGAGGAAAACGTCAAGTGTAAACTGGAGAGTTTCTGACATCTTAACGAGCACACATTTAGTTTTCTTTAATTGACTTCTTACAAGGTTTGAGTTTAGTCTTTGGAATGCGGACCCATTAAAAATCAGAAGCTAGTGTCTACATCTGGCAAAGATAAGAGTAAGGTTTTCATTCCTGCAACATTTCAGAAAGTTCAGATCCGCATCTAACCTTGCTCTCTTCATCCACAAATTACCAAACTACATTGAAATTTGAGTCATATAGATTATCCCTTCCATGGTGGGATTCTATGATTGAATCCAGGGAATTCATGATCACAGGTATAGATATTTAAAAAGGAGGAAAACCTGTGTAGAATTTAATGAAACCAACATTTCATACCACATTCAGATGAGTCTGTCATCAGGGATATCAATGCACAACTGGGAAGAGGAGAGGAGAGTCAAGGAGATATGAATCTTATAAATAGATATGAAATGCTCATAAGAAGGGGGAGGAATTGATCGGCTCATGGGATGGTCGGCTAACTACCAAACAAAGATAATTGTGATTGAGTGCTCTACTCTCTTTTCTTTGATGGAGGAGGATGTGTGTAAGGATAGCCATATATCAGCCCAAAATCAAGGAAAGCTTCAGGTGTAAACTGAAGAGGGTTTCAGATTTCTTAAGCAACGTGCATCTAGTTTTTTTTTATTCACTTCTTACCACGTTTGAGCTTAGTCTTTGGAATGCGGCCCTGTTAAATCTTTGGAGCGGGTGTCTACATCAGGCGAAGATAAACGTAAGGTTTTCATCCCTGCAACTTTCAGAAAGTATAGATCCGCGGCTAACCTTGCTCTCTTCATCATCAGATTAGCAAACTGCACTGAGTCAGCTCTTTTTCTCTCTTTTTTTAGATTAGACATTGGACATAAACTTTTTTTTCTTTTAAATTATTAACAATACGCACCGGCATGACCCATCACTTCCACACTGGATTGTCGAGTGCACCTTGCTTCTATCATAATTCTTTAATGAAGCAGTAGTTAATAAATGGTTGGTTCTTTTTTCTCTTTTTTTAGGTTAGACGTTGCACTTCAACTTCTTTTTCTTTAGTTTATTAATGTTACCCACAGGCATGACCCATATATTTCACCCTAGGTTGTAGAGTGCACCTCACTTCTCTCGGTGCAACTATATTTATGGTATTCATGTGCATCATGTTTGACAGCTGCCTTCTAAGTTTCTAACATAATAGTGGTCTAGATTTGAAAAACAAATCATCTTAGCCGACAGGTATCGATTGTTATCTTATTAAAATAGATGTGGAGAATTTTCCAGTACTTGTAACTACAATAAGAATTAACCCAAAATTCAGCAAATTTACATTACTCTATGTAACAAATAATCTAGGGTGCAGCAAAGAATAGTTTTTCATAAAGACATTTACCTGCAAAGGCTATTTCTGGCAGATCAGCTGGTGGGAAAGAAGATGATATTTTCGCAGCAGCAAAAAACTGTAGTTTATTTCTAAACACCTGCGAGTGAAAGACAAGATGTCATTCTCAAAACACTCAAAATCCAAAAAAATATAATAGGGAATTGCTTTCAAGGGTATAATTTCACATATCTCATTTCAGATAAAGTTCCTTCAAATATCAGGTCTTTTACTTGATCAAGGAATTCCTTTGTTACAATCATTTACTTGTGTATTTACAATTTTCTTCAATGCCTGTTTTCCACATTGAACTATCGATAAATAATACAAAAGCATCAACCTTAAAGAAGCATCTTTGGTACAAATTATCATGATAGGTAATAATTGGGCAAGTTCAGATATTTGCGCATGAATGTTTCCACAGTGTTCAGTCATTGTGTGCAAGCTTATGGATTTGCACTGTGTAGAAATTTAGAAGTGACCGACACGTTTCGGGTGGACCCTCCACCCATCATCACGATCAGTCAAAGGATTTGCACTGTGTAGAAATTTAGAAGTGACCAATCCGAATGATGGGTGGAGGGTCCACCCAAAACACGTCGGTCACTTCTAAATTTCTACACTGCAAATCCATAAGCTTGCACACAAAGTTCAGATATCTTCAGGGTGCAGCTTCAGTGGGACAGATTATGGCTGTGATGGATAAAACCAATTTATATCAAGAAAAATACACCCAATTAGATAATTCAGTTAACACTCTAATCAACAAGCACATAACATTTATTGACAGCTTATAACTCCAGTAGACAAGACATGCCAGAATGAAGGAACTGCACTTTGGTGAACAAATCCATTATAACATAGTTGGACAAATTGAATGTGGTGCAACTAGAAGTATACTCTATGAAAACACACATGTAAATGAGGACCCTCTTTAGGAACATAAGGCACTGATTTTCAGATTTGTATTTTGTAGTCATGACTGGTAATGCTGGATGAGCAAACACAGATCATGTGCCCCTCCTAAGAGGGCATTTCATTGTGTGAATAGTCATGCACTTTTTATTTTCACTTGTATGTAGCTGTTCCAATAACAGAAAGAATCTTTTCACTTAAAAAATGTGAGGTGATTAGATCATTTGATTAATATGCCACAAACTCATTAACCTTTCTAGTCGTTTCCTTTCTTGCATTTTACATGGGTTATAAACTTGGAAAAGTGAAGATATACAGAGCAGAGTCTCAAACATCATCTTACTTTGTTTTTCCCCAGTACACATGTGAGTGTGTGCAAGTTTGCAAATTACAAGCATTACATGTGCAGAGAGATGGAATTGAGAAGAAAAAAACATGCATTTTCTTCAATTGGTTCCCGTTCTGTACTCTTAGCAAAGGGAATGTTATCCAGCGAAGCAGGGAGGTTGATATTGTAGCCTGCATCCATCAATTCTTTTGAACGCCTTCGACCTATAAGCTAACAGAGATGACAGGAAATTAATTACTGTGTTAAAAACAATGAAAATCCATATATATACTGCACATTAAGCTTAGAGGACAAACATCAACAAAAAATAAAAACCAAAATACAAACAGCCAAGACATACATTATTGCTGACATAAGAAAGGATATCAGGACTTGGCTGTATTGCACGAAACTGGGCATTTCTTGAAATTTGAGTCTCTTGATTCTTTCCCTTCTCAGATACTGTAAAAAAATAAAAGACATGAACACTTGGAAGGAAAGATAAGAATACAAATAAATGCTTTTAAAATTGAGCATGAAACTAGTATCTAAGATAAGATTTCTTTGTTGCATATGTTTTTGCAGTCCATTGTTGATGCAATGGATATTCTGGTTTTTAACTGTGGAAAGTTTAAAGATTGCTGACATGTTCGGTTTAAATTGTCTTGTCCCATAGTCTGAAAGGGTTATCCAAAAAAATTGAGAAATCAAATGTAGTACATAGATGATAGTGGTATCCATCATGTAGGTTAAGGTTTCCTATAAAGTGTTAGAGTTTGCACTTTAATTCAAATATGTTAGATCTTTAATCTAATGCAATAGGATCACTGAAATATAGACAAGCACGGCATAAAGAAACACACAGATTTTTATCCTGGGAAACCACAAGGGAGAAAACCCAGCAGCTTCTTCTCTATAGATTTGTCACTTAGTACAATGTCATACAAAGATAGAAAACCCAAAGACAAGATAACTTCTGCAGCTTCTTCTTCTTCTATCCCAGCAAACTTGTCTCTCTTCCTTGGAGCGAACTTGCTTGTGATTCTGTATGTCCAAATGAGGGAGGGCGCCTGTGGGTGACCTTTTACCTCAACAGGGTCGGCTTCTCTACTTGACTGGGCCGACTTCTCTTTTGGGGGACCAAAAATACATTTTACATTATTCTTTTGGGGTACCAAAAATACATTTTACATTATTGTTTTGGGAACTATTGCACCGACTGACAACGGAGGTTTTACCTCAATATTCTTAAATGACCAAGTATAATAATAACATCTCCGAACGGAGGAAAAACATCTCCGAAGGAGGTACAATACAATATAATAATAATACAACAAAATGAAGAATATCTTCTGAAGTTACATTTACAACAACACTCCCTCTTAACAAGGAAGGTATGCTTCTAACACGGTCATCACCACGACTGGATACAAACTCTGGACATCATCATCACCATCACTGCTGCAGCAACTTTCATCTTGTCAGCCATTGACCAATGACATCTTTCGAATCTATACGTCAAGAGAAGTTCTACAGATCCAACCATTTTTAATGCTAGATATAGGCATAGATCCCATCTAGGGCTTCATCATCTCTATGAGCAAGCCATCAAAGTAGGCTAAGTCACCGGGTTCGCCGTTTTTTTCCTTTGAAAATCGAAAATCAGCGAATTTTTAAGAAAGCCGAATTAGTTCGATCAAGTTCGGCGAATTTCATCCCAATTTTGATTTCTTTGGTTTACCTAATGTGAACGTGAATTAAATCACTACAAATTCGGGCGATATTTAAAAAATCCGTAAAATTTTTGTTTTGAATTCGTGTTTTCTTCTTTTTGCGACCGCCGGGTAGCCCTACTCCCTATGAAATTCCACGTGAAGCCGCCATCCATTCTTTGTTGTTCATTGCTGGAGAACTGAACTGAGGCCACCGATTTTTAGACTTCAGTCATCCTGAGTGAAGTGCCGGTCCGTGAGTAGCATCCCACACCAAAGGGCCCATGTTGGAAATGATCTGCCTAGATGTCGTGGCTAGCTGTAGCTGAAGTGTTGGTGTATTTTTTTTTATCGACATTGAATATCTTAGTTTACATGATATATTACATATATCATATAATAATATATCATCATATATAAATGGTAATATAAAACAAAGTTTTACAAAGTATTACATATAAAATAACAATAATATAAAACAGAGTATTACATATATTATAAAATAACAATAATATAAAACAAAGTATTACATATATTATCATATATAAATGGTAATATAATTCTGTAAAGTTTGAACTTTTTAGGCTAAAATATAATTCCGTAAAGTTAGTATAAGTTTACATTAATATAAATTTTAAATATTATAAAATTATATTATATATATTTAATATATTAAAAAAATTATATTATAAAAAATAAAATTTAATATATATATATTCGAATTTAATGACGAATTTTATTGAAAAAATTTGCTAGACGATTTTCTTCCGAATTTCATTCATGTCGAATTCGAACACGAACTCGAACCAGGTGACTTAGAAAGTAGGTACATCCCAAGATGACACACCTGCGTCTCCTACTGTCATCTCATCGTATCCAAATCATCTTATCATCTCATGTGGCGAGCAACCCAGGTGTCGATATCATATCCCTCGGACAACCTACGTTTTCTTGACATGTTGAGAGTAGCCAAGGATCACACACCTGCATCTCCCTGACATGTAGAGAGCAACCCATGAACATTTGTGTCTTCTTGACATGTGGAGAGCAACCCAAGATCACACACCTGCGTCTTCTTGACATGTAGAGTGCAGGCCAGATGTATTACGTCCCTCATTCAACATGCGTCTTCTTAACATGTGGAGAACAGCCCAGGATCACACACCTGTGTCTTCCTGACATGTTGAGAGCAGCCCAAGAACATCCACATCTTCCACCCAGTGGAGAGCAGCTCAAATGTATTATGACCCTCATATCATCTGTGTCTTCTAGACATGTGGAGAGCAGCACAGGAGCATATGCTTCTTCCACCTGATGGAGAGCAACCCAGACCTCCTGCGTCTTTCGAACATGTAGAGAGCAGCCTAGGTGCACCTACGTCTTCCAGACATGTCATATCACTCCCTCTTTCGAGGAACATCGATCTAGATAACTCCAAGCTTCTCTCTGAAGTACTCGAACTTCACTCTTGCTAACAGCCAGGTCAACACATCGGTTGTCTGCTCATATGTCGCCACATACTGGAGCTTCACTGCTCCTCTCTACATCATATCCCAGATATCGTTATACTTAATCTCAATATGCTTTGACTTGTCATGGAACACTGGGTTCTTGGACAACTTCACACAACTCTAATTGCCACGGAAGATACAAGTTGCCTCTAACTCAAGATCAAACAAATCTAACAGTAGCTTCCGAAGCCATACTGCCTCACAACTAGCCGAACAAGCTGCAATATACTCTGCTTCGACCGTACTCAATGCCACGTTCGACTGCTTCCTACTAAACCAGGAGATCATACCGAATCCCAAACTGAAGCAACATCCTGAAGTGCTCTTCCTGTCTATGGCACTTCTTGCCCAACCTAAATCAACATAACCATGCAGGTTAATCTTTTGATTCGTCGCATACTTGAGCCCATATTCAATTGTACCCTTCAGGTAACTCAATACATGGTTTGCAGCAATCAGGTGAACACGTCTCAAATCTGTAAGAAGCTAGCTCAATGTGTTAGCAGCAAAGCATATCGCTGGCCTTTTGTTCGTCAAGTACATCAACGAACCAATCATCTGTCTATACATTGTGGCATCAACTGTCTCTAAAGTATCATCACATAGTACCTTCAAGTTTGATGCCATGGGTGTCACAATGGCCTTGCAGTCCATCATTCCGAACCTCTTCAGAATCTCTACTACATACTTTCCTTGACCAAGGAATATCCCATCTGATCTCTACCACACCTCCAAACCTAAGAACTTGTGCATCATCCCCAGATCCTTCATCTCGAACTCTGCGACAAGCCTCCTCTTTGTATCTTCAATGAGCTCATCCTCACAAGTTAGAAATAGGTCATCTACGTACAGTAGTAGTATCACTGGTCTTCCACCTTCAACCTTGAAGTAGAGGTTAGAATCTGCTTTACCCTTGGAAAATCCTAAGCTCATCAGAAAATTGTCCATCCTATTGTACCACGTCTTGGGTGCCTGCTTCAATCCATACAAGGCCTTCTTTAACTTGCACACATGAGTTTGTCTATCATGTGTCTCAAATCCAAGTGGATGCTCTACATACACTTCCTCCTCAACTACACCATTCAGAAAGTTGTCTTGATGTCCATCTGGTGTATCTTCCATTTCATTACTGCAGCTAAGGCTAGTACAGATATGATGGAAGTGTATCTTGCTACCAGTGCAAATGTCTCCTCATAATCTATGCCTTCTTTCTGAGAGAAGTCATGTGCTACAAATATTGCTTTGTATTTTTCGATGCTTTCGTCTATTGTATGCTTGATCTTGTAGATCCATTTGGAAGACACTACAGACTTCCCTCTTGGTCTCAGGACCACCTCCCAGACATCATTATTCATGATCAATTGATATTCTTCGATCATGGCATCCTTCCATTCCTTCTTTTCTGCTACTTCCTCATAGTTGGAAGGTTATTAATCAATGATGTCACAAAGTAGTGCCACATAGCTGGAGTATGGTCTCGGTCTCTTGCTTTCTTTGGAAATCCCATCTGGAGCACCATATCTCTCTGCATCTTGGATTGCTTCTCGTACCCATGTTGGTCTTCTCTTGTAGGAGTTCTTCTCACAAGGTGGATGTACAAGTCGTTGCGGTTCAATCATGTCATGGTCTCCTTAAATCACCTCTTCCATAGTACTATCTCTGGTTCTGGGAACTTCAGGTTCTTCAGTTTCTTCAGTGCGAAATTGTCTTGATATGTTGTATACTAAGTCTTCATCAAAAGTTACGTCTCGACTGGTCTCGATCTTCTTGAATCCTGGGAATTATATTTTGTATGCCTTTGATGTGTCACTGTATCCCATGAATATGCCCTTCTTTCTTGAAGGATCTAATTTTGTTCTCTTTTCTTTCGGAACATGTATATACATAGGGCAGGCAAATATTCGGAAATGGATGACTTTTGGTTTCTCTCCTGAGAAAGCTTCTTCTAGAGTTTTGTTATCCAAGACACGGTGAGGTGTTATGCTTTGTACATACATGATTGTTCTTACAACTTCTGCCCATAAGTGCATTGGAAGGTCTTGGTCATGAACCATCGCCTTTGCTGCTACCATTATCGTTCTATTCTTTCTTTCTGCAATCCCATTTTGTTGAGGATTGTAGGGAGTGCTCATCTCCCTCTTAATCCCAGGTTCTCTACATAAGTCTTTGAACTCTTCTGAAGTGAACTCACCGCCATTGTTTGATCGTAAAGTCTTGATCTTCCTTTCAGTGTGATTTTCTACCAAGGCTTTGAATTCCTTGAACTTACTGAAAACTTCATATTTGCTTTTTAAGAAATAACTCCATGTTTTACGAGAATAATCATCTATAAAAGAAACATAGTATGCATACCCGCTTAAGGAGTTGGATGACATGGGGCCACATACATCTGAGTGGACTATCTCCAAAAATTCTTTTGCCTTGCTTTCACTGCTTGGAAATGGTTTCTTTACAATCTTCCCTTGCGCACATCCTTTGCAAATGCCTTCATGTTTTGCTTGAATCTCGGATAGACATGATACTCCCTTACTTGCAATTGGTAGTGCTCTACAGTGTACATGTGCAAGCCTTCGGTGCCATAGTTCACTTGGTTCCACAAAATCATGAACTAATGCATGTTCTAGTTGTCCCTTCAACTTGTATATGCCTCCCTTTTACTCCCGAGTTATTGTTGCATCATCTATTATATTGCCTCTTGGCCACATGAGTACTTGGCCATAAACAAATGCAACACAAAATCCTTTAGCATCTAAAGTTGAAATGGAAAGGAGATTTTTCTTTAAACCTGGTACATAGAGGACATTCTTCATCTTTATGGGTTTGCCTAAATCCAATTTGTAGGAAGCTTCTCCAATCCCTTTTATGGGATACTGGTAGTCATCTCCAAGTTTCACCTTGTGAGGTGACTCATGTTCTGACAAGTTGATAAGAGAATCTTTGAACCCAGTCATGTGCATGGACGCTCCACGATCTACAAGCCAATCATTGCTTCCCTGAGTAACGATACCTGTAAGAGCTGAGATTAAAACATATTCTTCATCACTTGAAGAATCTTCTCTTGTTAATTTCCTTTCTGGTTCATCCTCTTCAACGATGTGAGCATGATGCCTCTTCTTGTTTGTTCTACTGGATCCTTTGTTTCTGGGGCAATCTCTTGCAAACTGGCCTTTCTCATCACATGTGTAACATTTGAGACTAGAGTAGTCTCATTTAGATCTATGATTCTTTTAGAATCTTTTAGGCCTTTTGTGAGGGTGATCCTCCCTCTTGCTTCTATCCTTCTTTGTATGAACTATTACAGCGTGATCATCATTTGCTCCCATCTTCTCTTCTCTTGCCACCAATCGAGCTTCTTCTTGAGTCCATTCCTCCCACAATCTATTGAACTTGATAAGATTCTTCTTAACGCATATTCCTCGAATGAATGACTCCCATGAGTTTGGAAGACCATTCAAAGTGGTCATCACTATCTCTCCTTCTTCAATGGCTTCAAGTTGCTCCTTGATTTGAGAGACCCTTGAGAAATAAGATTGGATGGTCTCTAAGTCTTGGATATTCACATTCTTGAGTTGATTCCTCAAGGTCATCTTTGGGTTGATGCGCTTCCCTTCATATAGGTTGGTTCAAGCATCAAACATCTTCTTGGAAGTCTTCAATGATGAGACATGAGGAATGAGATGATCTTCGATGGAGTCTGCAATGATCCTTTTAGCTTTGATCATCTTCTTATTATGTGTTGCCTTGGCCTCTTCTCCCTCTAGTTCTGGAACCTCCTCAGTGGCATACTTGTCCAAGTCATTCTCTTCTAAGATAAGAGAAATTCTATATACTTCATGCTCGAAAGTTATCAACCCCTTCAAGCTTATCCTCAAGCTTGGTGTGATTTATCATTCTAATATGAGAACCTCAAATGGAAATAGAAAAAAAAATAGATCTTACCAATTTGAGGTGCCTAAGCTGCTTTTTGAACTGGCTAACCTAGGGTTTGATAGAGAAACCCGAATTTTCCAAAGTGAGAATCTTGAACTTCTGCTTGGGTGGAAAGGTGTGCCTCCTCAAGGCGAGTTATCTAGTGGTGTCATTTTCTCGAAACGGTGGATGGAAGTTCCAAAGATCAGATGCCCTAGTTTCTCCAGGTAGTAGTGATTAGGTCAAAAATGAAACTTCTCTGATTTGAAATCTGCTTCCACCAAAAGATGCGCCTCCCTGGGGCGAATTGACTTAGCCTTCTTTTCTAGATAAACTGTGGAGAAAAGTGTCGAATCTTGGATGCCCTAGTTTTCGTAGCTAAACGGTGCCTTCTTTCAAGGTGGCTCTGATACCATGTTAGAGTTTGCACTTTAATTCAGATATATAAGATCTTTAATCCAATGCAATAGGATCACTGAAAGATAGACAAGCACAGCATAAAGAAAAATTGATTTTTATCCTAGAAAACCATAAGGGAGAAAACCCAAGAACTTCTTCTGTATAGATTCGTCAATGTTATCACTCAAAGTGGAGCTACCCACTAAATGTATCCTATCCGAGACAGTAGAGGTGAGGTAGCTAACCAAGTGACACCACAAGGACCTCGTCCACTATGGAAAAGGGCAGTTGTCACACGGGATGGACTCTTGTCACTTTAGATCAATCCGTAGAATGATCAAAGGGGAGACCCTACTAGGCTATGAGGGATAGCGAACCTACTCAAAGCACGGGATAGATAATGGATATTAGAGGTGAACTGTTATCTCTATAGTTGTTTTTCATAATTATCTTAGGGTTTTTATTTGGGGTCATAGTCCTAGTTTTACCCTACCTTTTACTATGGAAATTTATGATAGTGTTACCCTAGTTTTCTTTTATGATATTTTTTGTTATGTTTTTCTTTAAACCAGAATAAGGCTCAAATCATTTATCTTTCAAAGGCATTAGATTCGTATTAGAAGCAAGTGATATTGTGAAATTAAATGTATATATGACTTTGGTTATAAACTGGCAGCATATATAAAAAATCAAAATATTGTTTTGCTGCCAGTTTGATTTGATTTACGATGTTGAAATAAAAGCTCCTGGTAATGTAATGATGGAATGAAGGCACATGGCAAGGATGGTACATAGGTGGCAATGGCTTCATTAAACATGTACTGAACCCCATATTTCATCATAATGGCAGTGCATTTTACAGTACAGCTCCCATATGCATTTTACTTTCCATTGTAAATGTTAATGCGTGTTTTGGGAATCAGGGTTTTGTTACACGGGAGTGTATTCCAGGTGCATGAAGGATGACTAAAAACAAGAGACCTAGAGGATTTTTGTGTAGAATAGAACCTGATAATTTACAGTGGGTTCATGGATTCCCTAGGTCGGCGAAGATGATGCATGATGTTGGCTGGTTTCCATTCTGTGAAAGATTGCAAGGTCACAATGAACAGGTAACTAAGGCATTTATTAAAAATTATAATGATGAAGTGGTTTGGTTTGAGGATTTACAGATAATGGTGAATGAAGAGGTTATAGCATAGGCTATTGGTGTACCTTCTGAGGGAGAAAAATGGTTCAAACAGCAATCGTTTGAGGCCGATTAGAGCATTTTGAAAAGTTGGATTGGAAGAATGGCATACATATTACTAAGCTGAAGCCTATGTGGAAAATACCATCGAAAATGATACAGAATTATGTAACTTGTGAAGGCCATTATGACAGGGTTTTAAGGTGTCATCTACGTTTTCTAATACATCTTAGTGGAGATAAAAAATTGAACTTGCCCCATTATCTGTTGAAGAGTATGCAGAAAATGATTTCAAGGGTTCACAGTCATCAGGAACATACAGTTCGTTCCCTTTTTCATCAAGGGTTAATCAAGTTATTAATTATTTTTCATTTGAAGAAAAAGGGGAAAACGTGGGAGGAGTTTCTTTTTGTATCTGGATTTGATGCAGAGAAGCAGAAGGAAAAAATGAAAGAAAGCAAAGATATTGCAGCAAGCAATCAAACAGAGCAAGAACTCGAAACCGTAGATGCAGTGGATAAAGAGTTAGCAGAGAAATGGTCTCAAGTAAATGACGAGTTATCAGAAGCATGTGTTGTCAAGAATGATGATAAAGGTTGGAATCATAGATGGGAATCGAACTTTTGGAATGAACTGTAGGGCATATATTCTCTTGCATCTTTAATACAGAATTATTGTTGTGAAATGATTATGATCATGAGCCTGTTTTGCTTTTATACATGAATTGTATTTTGTTATGATTTTATCTTGTGTGTGGTCTTGTTAATCCATTACAAGATTCTTATGATGAATTATAGTTATCTTTAAATGCTGAAGTGCAAAACCGAATTCATTCTTTTGAAAATTCATGCTCGTAATATCTTTTGTTGTTGAATTTTGCATTTTGTTATATGTCATACAGTTTTATGATTATATTTTATTTGATTTCCATACCCTTTGATTACATACCGCCCTTGTATAAATTTGATTTCGATCAATTTGATTTATCTTCAAGATTTCTCTTAGCTTGAACTTCAGTAGTCTAGGTTCAACTTTAGTGATAACATGAACAATGAGTAGATTGATCTAGATCTAGAAAGGTAGATGTGGTAGGTGAAGTTAAAACCAAGTTGTGGAGGCTTAAGGCAATAGAAAATTACCCAACTTGAAGTGAACGTACCACAATGAGTTTAGGAATGTAGATCTAGATAGATCTAGTTCAAATAAGGAATACCTAAATTAGATCCACCTAAGGTTTATGCAAATAAGGACAAAGTGGACCCAAAAGAGTAGATTAGGATGTCTAATGACTACATCTAGACGCTTGAAGAATAGATCTGTTGATTTGAGGCGAGTTCAAGCATGCCCAACTGATAGATCTATAGAAATGATCAAAAACCCAAGGGGGGTGTCGCACCTAAAGATGACTAGTGCTAGATCCAAGGGAAAATGGAGTAGGATTAATGCCAAACTTTCGATCTAAGGTTTTTAAATTATTCTATATGTAGGTTTTCAGTGTCGTACACAAATAATCACCCAATCTATCAGATCTAGAAAATGAGGGTTTTATGTGACAATTGGATAAAAATATGGAAAATGATACTAACCTTGTAGATTGTACCTAAAAATACTTGTGGCCGCCTTGTACATCGATGACCCTTCCACCTAGTTATAATTTCAAGCAAGATCCAGCAGCATCCGAGTGAAAACATTTTGTCCAAAGAAGGTAAAGCACCCTCTCCACTTGCAAATTCAAACTACCGAAGTGAGATTTGATCCACAGATGAAAGATGAGCAATGCAAGTCATCTAAAGAAAAAGATTCAATGCACAAAGTAACAATTGATCACTCCTTAAAAGATGAAACGATCCACATTAAGAGGTGATGCAAGTTGCCTCCACAATCTCTCCTCAAGCAAGTCATATCCTTGCAAGAACAATTCGGCCTCCACAAAAAATATATCATTTGCATGCAAGATCTACTGAAATGTCTAAGCAAGAATATTTCATGAGATTTTCAATCATGTATAAGAACATTAACAAAGCTTTCAAAAAAAATTCCAAAAGTTCTCTTGTATTCCAATATTCTTAGAGCCAAAAGTCCTTCTTACAATGAGAGAGCATCTCAATATATAAACCTCTCCATACATAATACCTAGATCCAAAAAGATCAAGGGCCAAGATCATAAGATAGGATCACTCTAATCAACGACTAAGATTAGTTGGATAGAAAATACATGGATCAACTCAAATAGAGGGGGCGCACCCACTAAGACATCCAAGGGAGGGGCGCACCACATGACAGAGGTGTAAAATATAACATATCACATGGTGGGGGCTAGGAGGTGATACAAGTCCTTCTCTAGCATGGCCCCATGACACAACATCATAATAATATGTCCATGTAATAACATGAAGTGACCAAGTGACCAAATCGTGGCCCCTCAAAATATATCAAAATCGCCCAAACTGATGAGTGTTAGGACGTGCGGGCCCCATGAAGGATGAAACTGTCGTCGGAAGGTGAGGATATCATCAATAACATGCCTCAAATCAACCTCATTCTATTTCCTTGCCTCAATTACCCAAATCAATTTCCTAATTAGCCATTTTCATTATTTTTGTATGTCAAAATACTGCCTCGGAAAAATAAAAGTGCCCATATCTCACTGTTGACTAAACCTGGGTGTCAACTGACTAGAAAAATGGAACCAGTGCCATAGTAATATGGTAATATCAATTGGCTACACACTATGTGCCCCTGTGGCGCCCTAGGATAACCAAATATCCACTAAAAAGCATTTTATTTTAATTTATTGAGGCAAAACTACTACAAACCGACAACTGGTCCATAAATCAAGTATAAGTGCCTAAAACTAAAAATTGAGTGCACCAATGGACTCAGAAAGTCCAAATCTACTAGGAATCAGTACTCATACACCATATGCCCATAATAAATATACATCAGAGGCCTTGTCCATGCTAGAATAATAATAATAATAAACTTGTAAATGTTGATAATCATAAAAATAACACAAGCCACCATGATAAATCATCACATGAAACATGAATATGTCTAATGGACACTGATAGACCACAAATAATCATCATCCACCGCCATAGGCCAAAACTCATCCCGAACCCTATAGTTGACTTGGTCAAACTAAGTTGACCAGGTCAAGAATGATCAAAACAATGACCCAAATTAAAATCTTTGATGCTACAAGTACAAAATGGATATGCATGCTCAATTATCTACGTTAGTAGTAAGACTAAAGTACAACTGGCTTCTACTGGCGATTATAAGCACAATACATATAAATAATAAACCCAAATCAAAGTAATATTTGTTGTAAACAAGAACCTCAAGTGTATACTCATTCATAGATTTGGCCACTTTGCTAGTCAAGGGTGAAGGTGAATGAAACAAGGTAAGGCCATGGGAATGACTTGATACTCGACACTGTAAGCATATAGGCTAAAAGACAAAGGGGATCCACACAACACATAAGCTGGAGTAGATGAACAATAGGGAATGGCAGTGTCTCACAAATGGGTGGAATAATGAGAATGCTCCACTAGACTCTAGACAAGCAACATTTTAAAACAGTTTACTTGCACAGCAAAGGACACTAGTCAACCTCCAAAGGCAAGTGCCCTGGAAAGCCTTTTGGGCTCCCAGAAAATGACAAAGGCATAACCCTCACAGGTCAGCCTCACCTTGTTTCCCTGTAGGGGCAAATGAGCCGTACATTATACAATGAATGAGTGCTCATCCTTTGTCCATTAACTCTTTTTAAAATATTTACTTTATTAATTATTTATTTAACTAGCCATCCTCCAAGAGCAGGTGCCCTAAATAGCCTGGCGGGCCTTAGATAATGACTCGGTATGACCTCTATTGCCCGCCACCGTCCATAGGTGCGATGGAGTGACCACCCTGTTGGCCTTTGGGGGCATTGGGCCTCACATCATACAAGGATGAGTGTGCGTTTCTTGGCAACTGGCTGACTTTTATACTTTATTTGCATAAGTGTTTAAAAAACATTGTTATTTTGTTGGCTAGGCATCCATTTAGATATAGCATTTAAGTTTTGTTGCCTTAGTATCTAAGGATGCTTTTGGTTAAGATTACTTGTGTTCAAGACCTATAGGAAAACAATCCCTGTGATAAGAATCACACAAACCAACACCAAGACACAATTTAAACTTGGAGACCTATCCCAACATAGAGGTAAAGGTGGGGGAAATCCTAGATGCCACTACTCAAGTTACAAGTCAAGGTTAAACAAAAAGAAGGGAAGATAACGGATGGATGGAGACAGTGAAGATGATGCCAAGACTAGTAAGTTGTGTCCCTAAAGGGAAATGACCAAATCCATACCATGAAACAAAAAGAAGGGAAGATAACGGATGGATGGAGACAGTGAAGATGATGCCAAGACTAGCAAGTTGTGTCCCTAAAGGGAAATGACCAAATCCATACCATGAATAGAGAATGACCAATGAGTATACAAGAGAAGCTTTTGAACATAGCAACTAGATCACTTATATTTTAGATTTCAATGAAAACTAATAAAATATCATCAACATACAAACACTATCAACCAAGTCGCACTACTAAAATAGACAACAGCGCATAACCAAAATCCACATCTACATATCCATATATCACCTAGGTCATATACCTGCATCTTATCTGAACAACCTGAAGGCACTGAACATTGTTGTTGTACATCATGGGCACTGTCATAAACTCTGATCTAGGACATGAAAATGGCTAACTCAGTTATCAAATATAGGGTCATGAGGTTAAGTCATGGCATAAAAGTAATCAATCTGAATGCTCTGGATCCACTAAATAAGAATGATCATCAACTGGAAGCTCATCATCTGTTGATCTCAAAGTAAAGGACTGGCTCAAAAATATGCTCAGGACTGCTCGAGAACAATGGTAGCCCAGCTACTATGTATGTGACAATAGTCACTTAGTACAATGTCAAACAAAGATAGAAAACCCAAAGATAAGATAACTTCTGCAACTTCTTCTTCTCCTATCCCAGCGAACTTGTCTTTCTCTTCCCTGGAGAGAACTTGCTTGTGACTATTGTGTGTCCAAATGAGAGAGGGCGCCTCCCTATTTATACTCTTTCATGTGGGTGACCTTCTACCTCAACAAGGCCAACTTCTCTAGTTGACTGGGCCAACTTCTCTTTTGGGGGACCAAAAATACATTTTACATTATTCTTTTGGGGACTATTGCCCTGACTAAAAACAGAGGTTTTACCTCAATATTCTTACATGACCAAGTATAATAATAACATTCCGAACGGAGGAAAAACATTTCTGAAGGAGGTACAATAACAATATAATAATAATAAATTAATAATACAACAAAATGAAGAATATCTTCCGAAGTTACATTTACAACAACATAAAGATCTAACAAGACACACTTTATAGGATCCAATGGCAGGTCATTTATGTCTTTGGAGTTGGTGGCATGCATCTTCTAAGTTGATCGTTATGTTGTCTTCTAGATAAGTCAAGCTAATTGGATTATCACAAGGCTAGCCGAGACCAATGATTTATTTTCCTTATTCATGGCACTATACTAGTACAGTACCTTCTTTGAGATGAAAGATCCAATCTGTTTGTTTTGATGCCCATGGACCAATATGGAAAGATTGGACATGGAGCTATGACAAACCTTTTATGGATAATACGTCTAAAGAACTGTATGACAAAATCTAGCCAAGGCTCCCAATTGCAAAATAAGTTAATAAAAGGAGGGTCGTACAAGATGTTCAAGCTAGATGGATTAGCAGGTGTAGATAAGATAAGTGTATTAATGTCTAACAAATTATAAAAAAAATTGGTCAACAAGATTGTTCATTACATATATGGCAAAACAAAGTGGGAGTACAAAATGCCACTCCTATAAAAGCAAGAAGTAAATCCGATCTCTAAGATCTTGGTGCTACTAATTTAATGCTAAAAGGAAAATACAATGTCTTGGAAGTAAATATGGGAGAGCCTTAGTGCTCCAAGTGTTTCATGTTGAACCTAGGAAAGAGGGGGTCCTCTAAATTTAAATGTGAAGATCTCCTATCATCCAAGACTAGGGAAAGGATATCTATATGGAAATTTGGTTGGAGGAGCTAGATCTCGCCTGGAGGATGTTTCTTTATCTAGAAGAGGTGACCCACTGTAGGGATCTAGTGGAAGGGATGCTTGTCGATGAGACATGAACTGTCCCAAAGCTGCATATGTCAACCCCTTATGGGTCTCACAATCAAGGGTTTTGTTTCCCCCCAAGGTCTCAATGATCTATACATTGGAATGATGTTGCACTCTATTTGTCTCTTGGTGCCACTATCCATTGGGAGCATCAAAAAGAAAGATGTGATCCATTGAGCATGTTTGATCATGTGGGTGGTCAAAGGATATGAGCACTGAGCCTACGTGTCTCTCCCAGATACAACACTAGGCACCATAAATATGGATATAAAAAAAGGAAAGGGGGTTACAAAACTCTCTAAATAGACAATGGAATAGCTCACATATCTCATAGTAGAGGGGGCATTTAAATATAAAATGCTCCTCTATCTCTATCTCTTGTTTATGGCAAATCTAGCACAAACAATATATGGAAATCTCATACATTCTTTTCAGACCAAGGTGCTTGTGTGATTGGCACTTGGCACTCAAGCAAAGACTAGCAATTAAAGACATACATCAACATTCCAATCTAAACGATGAGTGCTATGTGATTGTTGCAAAACAAAGAATATTAACCATAACTTCTAGGAGTACAAAGTTGCTAGAGTATTATGGTAATGAGTTACATTTAAGGATGCCATTCTTTTTGTCTACCCTTCCATTGAAAAGGGGTTATTTTGGGAGACCGGTTGATAAGAATCTCCTTTTTATTGAAGAGGAGATGTCGAGTTGCTTTCAATGGGAATGCTTCCCCTTTTCATTTGAGAGAAACAACAACATTAAAACCAGAATTGGTAGCACAATTCTAGCTAGAATTGACACCTTGCATAAGGAAAATATGCAAGCAACCTTTGTCTATGTAAGGCGGGGTAGTTTGTATAATCACAACATCACTCATTGACTTGTATGCCTTGATGTACTACATTTTCTGTAGTAATGTAATGGAAGATGCATTTTCAAACATCAAACAAAAACTCACTTTCCTTGAGTTAATTTTCCCAACATTTTAAATAGTGGGTCAATCTCTAATCCCATTGACCTATTTGGTCTTTACGGGGCATTAAAATAAATTTCTTTTCATTTTTTCTTAGATTAAATGCAAGTTCACTCCATCTTCTTATTGTTGGCTTCTAATTTCATGCAATCTTTTCAATATGATTTTACAACCACTATGGTATGGTCAACGGATCCTAGTTTAAACCTCGGCTACAGGGAAGCGCCTCCCCTAGAGCGCTTCCTCATCGCTCCCTACAGCAAAAAAACACTTCCTCTGTGATTCCGCGATTTTGGGCGCATTGTCTTTGGGATTATTTTCTTTTCAAACCAAGGTTTGGTTCCACTTGGGTTTTTTGGCCTGGTTAGGGTTCATTTAAGGGATATTTCTCATTTCATACATTTCACTTCTCTTTGCCAGGGTTTTTAGTGGGTTTGCTAGTTGGTTGTGAGCAAATTTGTGGGAGCTTGGAAGGGATAATGAAGGGGTGATTGTAGGCTACTATTTGTGAGAGCTTGGAAGGGAGATTGAAGTCTTCCATAGAGACATTCAACCATCATTGGAGAGCCAAACAAGTAGGCTCTAAATCCCACTCTTTGTTTGTTTTGAAAAAATATTTCACTATGTTAAAATTTTAAATCTTGAATGTTCTCTTCCCCTACTCTTTCTCATTTCTCCTCCATCATTCTATTGCAGGCAACAAGTGATTCTCATCTTCAGTCAAGAAGCATGATGGGTATGTGGTTTTTGTTTATGGTTCCACCTATTGATGGTGGTGTTGGGAAACAGATATACCGATGGCAATGAAGAGGAGGAAGGGGTAGGGAGTGGCACATACCATGGAGAGGAGGAAGGGGAAGAGGACGATGATAATGATGTTAAGAGTGATGACGGGAAAAACAAAAAGATACAACACTTTTGTGGAAGTATGTGACAAGGCTTGTGGGAGAAAGAGGGGGTGGAACCACAAAGTTTATATGCCCCCATTGTACTAAAACTTACACAAGTTCATATACCCATGTGAGAAAGCATTTATGTGGGATTATGCCATCTAACCAAGGTAAGGTTGTTGGAGTCAAAACCTGTGACAAATCCCCAGGGAAAGAGAGAAACAAATACAAACTGGAAAAAGAGGTTGCTCAAAACAAATCCAAGAAATCAAGGGTTGAATCTGAAGCCTCATAGAGAATGTTTGGTAGTGGACCATAATCAGCTCGATCAAGACCCTCATCCCACCATAGTAGTGGATTCTCTCCTATGAGAAGACATTATTAGACTTCCTCGACCAAGGTTGTAGAGATGATGTGGCTTCAAAAATTTACAAGTTTCTCTATGCATGTGGTGCACCATTCAATGTTCTTTTCTCACCCTATTGGCATGAATGGTACCAACCATCAATGGTGCCCCTAAAGGATACAAGATCCCTAGGAATGACAAAGCTAGACCCATAGGACTTGACAGGGAAATAGCCAAAATTAATAGTGCTCTTGGAAAGTTTACAAATTATTGGTCCAACTATGGGGTATCCATTGTATTTGATTGTTGGACAAATGTTAAAGGCAAGCCATTGATAAATATTCTTGGTGTGTCTGATAGTGGTGTGATCTTCCTTTCTGCCCATGACTACTCAAATCACTACAAGACTGGTATTAATATTGCACAAACTTTACTCAAAACCATTCAAGATATTGTGCCATACAATGTCATTCAAGGCATCACTGCTAATCGTGCTAATTGTAAGGCAACAGGAAAAATCATTGAGGATAAGAATCCCAACATATTTTGGTTAGGGTGTTTGGTTCACACATTGAACCCTTTAATGCATGATATTGTTAAGATGAAGAAGCCCTAATTATCAATGGCTCGATGCCTTATACAAGAGAAAGAAGAAAATGATAAAATTTATTACCAATCATGACATGGCCCACAACATTTTTCGCAATCACTCTAGGTTGGATCTATTGAAGATTGCAAAAGACTAGATTTGCTAGCTACTACCTCACCTTTAAAAAGCTTTTGAAGGTAAGAGAGGCATTGGCTAGTATGGTCTCCAGTGATTCATGGCAGGAATTGAAAGACAGAGCTGCAAGCACATCTGATAGACATGACTTTCAAGAGGTGGAGGACACTATTCTTGATGGTTAGTTTTGGGCACATGTTAGGTATGTTCTGTAGTTCAACAAGCCTGTTTATAGTATGATTCATTTTGCAGATACAAATCAGCCAATGATTGGGGAGGTGTATGAGAAGATGGATAGCATGCTTGGTCAAATCAAAGGCATTGTTGAACAAAGAGATGCAATCTTGTATGATCATATTCATAAACATGTGGTCAAAAGGTGGGATAATCTAAATGTTCCACTCCATGCCCTTGCATATGTTCTTACTCCAAAATATTACTCTCCATCTTGGTTGGCCCAACCAGCACTTGGGGATGAAGTTAAGAGAAAACCACACACAAATCCAAAGGTGCAAGATGGGCATATGCTTGCATTAGACAAGATGGTCCCTGATGAGGGGTGTGCTCAAGTACAGAGTGAATTGAACAAATACATTAGTGAACATGGAGTCTTTGGTACCCTACATCCAACCAAAGAACAAAATAGGTTGAGACCTATTGAATGCAGGAACATGTATGGCTCCTCTACCACATATTTGCATAAATCGGGGGTGAGGGTGCTTTAACAGGTTGTTAATAGTTCTTTTGCAGAGAGGTGTTGGAGCACATACAAATTCATCCACGACGTCAAGAGAAGCAGTTTGAATGTAGATCGGGCATAAAGCTTGGTATATGTGCACTAAAACTTGAGGTTGTTGTCCCATTATTGTGATGTGGTCAAGAATGATAGAATATTTTTTACTTGAGACAACAATCTAGAGGAGGCTAACTTGGAGATTGGAGCCACAGCACTAGAGCGCTTGGAGGTTGAACTATTGGGTGATCATGATGGTGATCAAGTTCATACAATAGAGATGCCACCCCCAACCAACAACAAGTTTCCATATGTAGGAGTTTTTCCTTTATCTTCACAACGTCCAACAATCAATGAGGGCCATGCATATTCTTCTCATGTTGCACGAACAATTCTAGTTGATCCTATTCCTGTAAGTAGACCACAAGAAAAGAAATTGGAAGTTTCTCGTGGCAAGAGGAAAGCTTAGTAGAAAGTATCATAGTACTTTGCATTTAATGTTTTTTATGGCCTATTTTGTAAAGATTAGATAAGTTTAAGTTTAGGTTTTCCCTCAGTAGATCCGAGAAGCCTAAAGAAAGAGGTTTTTTCCTGGTGTGGAACATTGGGCAAGATCCTAAGGTGTCACGGATCTAGTAGTCACCATTCTCTGCCATAATCAGTGACTACTACATTTTGTGATAACAGGTAGCTTGTGCATCATTTATGTTACCTATGTGTTGCTTGTTTGATGCATTCTTGTAGTTGTTTGTCTATTGCTTATACCCATTTTTACTCTTAGAGTGAGATTACCCCTAGGGTACCAGTTTAGCATACTTACTTAAACCCTTAAAGGTACCTTGTTTACTATCCAAATCGGTTCTACAACTATGTTTGGAAAGTTGAGCTTCTTGGCAAGTACTTAAGAAAACAAGACTAGGGACACCTCTCGTGGCTGGTCTAGGCCTACCCTCAACAGATCCAAGAAGCCTAAAGAGAGGTTCTTGCCTGGTGTGACACATTGGGGCAAAGATCTGAAGGCATCACAAATCTAGTAGTCACCATTCTCTACCATCATCAGTGACTGCTACATTTTGTGATAACATGTCCAAAATATAACTTGTTGACAATATTGGGGAAAATATTGGAAAATATCAACAAACCTTTTAAAAAAAAAGTATTCCTTTTATATGTTTTTTAAACATCTAAAGAGACAACAACATCAAACAAACACATTACCAAATAAAGATGAAAATAAAATTGATATATAAGATGTATAGGATGTCATGTGATACATTACACATCAATATTGAATTTTGATCTGTCATGAGTTCTAAATATTGATAGGTTGATTATACATCACATCAAAAAATTAATAAATGCATCTCATGATTCATCTAGATTCTACAATGATAAATAGTAAATACACTAAAGGATCATCGATTCCCTCTATCACTCTTACAAGCAAAGGTCACTATTCTTCCTCTATAAGCAGTAGATGCTAGGGCTAAGGTGGAAGGTGCTTGGGAAAGGTGGAAGGTGATGGGGCTAAGGTGGAAGCCAAAGTGAAATGTCTTCTGCTAGCGCACTATCTCTAAGGAGATAGTAGTTGTGGCACACTCTCAAACTCCTCCAAATGTATCAACACTAGAAGTGGAACACCCTCCTCTACTTCCTCCCCCTCCCCCGCCACCTCCTTTGGCACATTGGCATTCTCCTTCAACCACTCAAGAGTCCTCCATGTTAGGCTTCTCGACCTCCACCCTCAACTTAGTCGTGGTGTCATTCACATCCAACGAAATGGCCTCTATGTTAGGTTTTTTGTTAATATACTTGACCCACAACCTGAGATTGTTGTAGACATGAACCATGTCATTAAGGCGACTAAGAGAGTAAGAGAAAGTGGGGTTGAGATAGAGTCCTGCTACATGAATGGAACAATGGAGAATATTGTTTGATCACTCATCAATCAACATCCATATCTCACCTTCTATGGTCAATCTCTCCTCCCCCTTGTCCTCATAGTATCTATGGTAACTTCATTGGTCCTATCCCTGGCCTCATACAAGTAGCCCATTGTAGGCTTGTCAACATCAACCAAGCGAAAAACTTTTACCACAAGTTCCCTAATGGCACACATCTCCTGCACTCTTGTCCAAAAACTCTCTTAGTACATGCTAAGTTATGGCTTGCCCATCTAGACCATTTTTGTATACACAAGCAACCCACTCATCTAAATAAAGCATTCTCTTCACCTCTAACATAGAAGTGAGGAGAGATAAGATAATTTTCTTAATGTCCAACAAATGACCACAAATGTATGTCAATGGGACTATGTAGTACTAAGGAACAATACAAAGTGGGAGCATAAAAGTAGCTCCTATAAAAAGATAAAAAACAAAAATCAAACAAACTCTAGTTCTATAAGAGAAGAGTCAGTCTCAGAGAAAAATATATACAAGGAGATATATGAAGAGAGTTGATCCAAAGAAGGAGAGTGGATCCAAGAACTGTGATCCAAAAATGGTGATGGTGAAACTAAACGTAAATGAAGCTAGTGGCAAAATGTGTGATCCCAAGACACAACAACTCCTTGTTCTCCATGAACCATTTCATGAGGCTAATAACAATCAATATATATATATATATATATGGTGATGCTCTTAGCCTATTCAATGATATCCTTGATCCAAGAAATTTTTCCCATGTCCTCTATGATCAAATCAGTATAATGGACGCTACAAGGAGTCCAATACAAAGTCAAATACCTTTCAATCAACAACTTGCCAACATCCACATTATTAGCAACATTATATGTAATAACTTGGACAACATACTGCAAACCTATCTTCTATATGAACCCATCCAACAACTCCTATGTTGCAGGAAACGTGGGCCCCAACCCCGTTTCCAGTGTTTCGTCGTTTCGAAACTCTGAAACACGTACCATACGGCGCAGAAACGTGTTTCCATATGGACGAAACATGTTTTCAAGATGGAAACGCGTTTCCGATACAGCTCAAGTCAATGACGTCACGTTTCCAAAAAAATGTCGCCATGGAGCAGTAGTTTTTGGTGATATTAATGGTAATGTTAAATTCTTAAAGTGACATTCTCCTTATCTTTTATTTTCCATCCTTTTACTTAAATTTTTAACATTACCATTAATTATTTCAGGATGTTTGAGAGAGGTTCCAGCATCATCAAACTTCATATAGAAAAAGTAGAATTTTAGATCCCATTCAAAATTCAGTAGACTTATTAGTTTCCAGGATTTCAGGATTGCAAAGTTTCCACCAAATTCTATCACGTATGAGGGTGTGGAACTGGCATTTAATCAAGCACATCAACCTCTATATGTACCTTGATGTTGGTGGTGTTGATTGTTGAACTCCTCTATCATGACATTAATAAAAATATACTCTTCACTCAAACAAAATCACTTATTAAGCATGGGAAGCTTTTTCTACCTTAATTTAACGATTGGATTAAGAAGTTTCACAAAAATTGTAGGGTGTTGTGCTGTTGACTAATGCCCTTGGAGGATCAAGTTTGAAATTCGAGTTAGAGGCAAAGGCTAGAGCCTGGAGGAGGGAGGCATAGGGTGTTATTAATGAATAGGATCTCAATATAGGCAATGATTTGACGACATTTATGATTTATATGTCACATTTATTTTTTTAAATAAAAAATGTTCTTGCTCATATATATATGTATGTATGTATGTATGTATCACATTTCCTTTCCAAACTTTTGGGGGGTCACGTTTCTGCCGTTTCAGAGTTTCCCCGTTTCGTCCCCGTTTCCCCATTTCGTGCAACTTAGAACAACTCACATAATTATTGTGCATCTTTAACATATGTAAATGCATCAGCAGATTAAATAAACTATTTCTTGCAAGGACAATTAACCAAGAAATTAATGAATAGGATCTCAATATAGTCAATGATTTGACGACATTTATGATTTATATGTCACATTTATTTTTTTAAATAAAAAATGTTCTTGCTCATATATATATATGTATGTATGTATGTATATGTATCACATTTCCTTTCCAAAATTTTGGGGTGTCACGTTTCTGCCGTTTCAGAGTTTCCCCGTTTCGTCCCCATTTCCCCATTTCGTGCAACTTAGAACAACTCACATAATTATTATGCATCTTTAACATATGTAAATGCATCAGCAGATTAAATAAACTATGTCTTGCGGGGACAATTAACCAAGAAATTAACAATGGCCCAATCATTTGAAATCACGATGCATCAATGATCTCGAGTGATTCCTTTATTTCATCCAATTGACGAGTGCAATCAATCTCTTCTCTTTGAAGGTGAGGCCCTATCAACTCCTTATAAGAAGGTCCCTTGTGTCCAAGCCAACAATAGCACCAACTTCAAACACTGACTAGCAAAACAAGTTCTTGGCAATGTTAAAAGGAATGTCAATCCATAGAAAAACATTTGGCCACAATCTTGTCAGCATGCTACTAATCCCTTATTTTAACCAATGACCTAGTAAAAGGTTGTGCCCCAAGAACTAGCCTCACACAAATAAAGGTGAGATTGTTGAGGGCATTGTGGAAGGTGTGGCCAAGGATCGGTTTTCACTTCCCCAAGTTCTCCCTACCCCTAAGAAGCTTGTGGTTATGGTGCTTATTGGAACTCCACCAACCGAAATTTCAAGCCTCAATGATTTCCTCTCATCTTTACTCTTACCAAATGTTTTCGCTTTGAAAGTTACTAGAATTAGTTTCCATTTACAAAGAAAAAGGGTGCTCTGATCCAAGGTGACCTCGAAACCAGCTTGAAACTAATTCTAGGCTCACTTAACAAAAGGACCAGTTAAAGGATTGTTTTATTGAACTTGATTGCATTCAAAAGGCTTAAACCCACATGTGCATCTTAAACTTTATAACATGCCATTCACTTCAGTCATCATTGCTTACTAAGCATCATGAGCGTGAGAGTAGAAAAATAACACGCACAAGGAAAAGCAAGAGAATATTACACATTTGGTAACAGAGTTCACCAAACCCCCTGGCTACGTCTCCAGGCTCGTTCAAGCGTTGAACCACTTCAATAGCTTCCTTGAAAAATGTTGGGACAATTCTCACAAGTGTTTACATCCAAATGTACCTTCCCTTTAACAAAGGATTCAAGAAGGCACTTCACACGAATGACCTTACTACACACATCGAAAGGATGACTTCCTTACAAATGCAAGCTCTCACGTAGCTCTCTCAAATATTCTACAATCTTCGAGCCTCGAGCTAAGCTTACAATCTCCAAACTATCTCCTTCAAAAGTTATAGGACTCTCATAACATGGATGCCAAAAGCTTCCTTTAAATGTGCCTAGGCTTCAATAGTTCCATAGACTATAATAAAAGAAGCCTATCAAAAGCACCTTTTTACACATAATGGTTTTACAATAAAAGCCTAAAGTTTTGGCTATCAATAGTTTAATAACTATATAAAAACAAAACCATATTAATAATTGGTAAGCACCCCATGGACCCTTTCAATAGTTCACATTATAATAAGAACCATCTTATAGAAGTGCATGACTTATATAGGCATGAAATCAGACTTTTACAAAAAAATTCGACTTATTTACATGCCATGCACTCGACCTCCTTTGAACCTCGGCCTTTGCTCCTTGGCCCTAGCCCCCAATGGCTTTCATGGCAAGTGGCTTCGTTGTGGCCTCTCATGACTAATGTCTTGTCTCCTGGCTCCATGGAATAAGGGCGCTTTTATAGTGTGGTGGGGATCATGACCATACCCCCATCCTCGTGGCAACTGAAACTATCATTGGCATAATACCAACTTAAACATAACCAATAGTTCCAAAATACGACCATGAACTTTAACCACCCGTCAACAAATCAAAACCATTAGTAATTACCAACTTTGGATAACCGTGTCACCAATGGAGGAATAGTGGAGTCGTGGCAAATACAACCAATTCTCAACATGGTGCATATTTGTTCCAATGCCAACCATATGCTAACAATGTAACGGAACCAAAGGTGGATCATGATTCATAACCATAAACCTTGGCCGAGTCATGACAGCCCATCAAATCTGTCGGGATAGCATTAATTGGCATCGTTCAAGGGTAATGACATGGCAGGAGTCCCAGGGTCAAACACGCCTCCCATAGTCTAACTACACATGACCATAAATATACAAATATGGAGGTCGGGGCTTAGCAGGCCCCTTTTTCCGCCATTTGAAAACTCCATTCAAACTTAAATATTGAATATACCAAGCCAATAATAAGACTCATAGCGTGGCATAGTGGTAAGGCGTTGGATTTGGTTGTTGTAGGTCACAGGTTCAAAACTTCAATCCTCAGCACAGCCACAAATATTTTGGTTGAAGATGCTTGTTTATGACTAAAATCAGAACTGCCACATGTCACGATCTGATAGGTCCACATTGCGCCAACCGAGTGCCAAACTGTCCAAGCTTATAATACTACGTGTCCAAGCCAAAGAATGCCATGTCACCCAGCCTACCAACCAAGATGCCAACTTGTCCTGCCTCATCAGCATACGACAGGCCACATGGCACTTTCGTTTTTTGCATTTTGCCACTGGTTGCATAAAACTTCAGAACGCGATATGTTTGGCATCCGGAGTCCGCTTGAGGTGCTTTCCATGCCGTTGGAAAGCTCTCGCCGAGCTCTTCAACATGGCGTTGTTCTTTCTGGCAGCTGGGCACTTTGATTCTGGAGCGTCTTCAGATCTTCCTGGATCAAAGGGTGTCTTAAAATTTAAAACATTTCAACTAGAAATAGCATCAACCTCCCTGTAAATTACACTTGATGCTGCTAATCCCCATACTCTCACTAAATTTTTGGATATCTTTGATGATCAGAGAGATTAGCTCCTAAACATGGGTATTTGTATCAATCCATATACACACAGAATACAAAGATGATTGGACAGATTTTCTCCTCAAACATGAGGATTTGTAGCACTTCATGTATATAAAGAATACAAAGACAAACTGCATTGGTCAAAACAGGAGCTTCCTACTTCTGCACAAAATATATTAACGATGAGTTAGACATGAATGTGATGCTAATTATATATTTTATCTCTTTAAAGGCAAGCACCTTTTAACAACAGTTGTTTGAACTTTCATCCACATAAACATAGTAACATACCATAAAAGCAAAATCACCATTACTACACATGCAGGAAACCTTTCACATTTCTGAAGCTCTGCCCAATAGCTTTTATTTAAGAAACAATTTCGTAATAAATGTTGAAGATACAACTTATCAAGTCATTCAGCAATCTTTAAGACAAAGAAGCAGATTGTGTTTTAGGCTTACCATGTTTATCTTTCGGATTATCATCAGCAAGCCGTTTGTTTGTGATGTCATTTGGATCTTGTTTCATGTACTTATTTCGAGTTTTCTTTTCCTCTTCTGCCATCAAAGATTCATCACTTGCCCGACTTTTGTATTTTGAGTTTAGCTTTATTTCATTGCTCAGTATTGCTCCTGCCTTACATGATTTCTTCCTATCTGCAAGTAAAGTTTCAGCCCTGATGGTCCCCTGTATTTTCCGATTAGTCTGTCCTGCCAATCTAAATTCCCCCCTAGAAACCACTTTTGCCTTTACATTCCTTTTTTTACCAAGCAAGCCTTTACTACTAACATTCCGCTTTTCATTAAGCAAGCCTTTACTTCTGACATTCTGTTTTTCATTAACATTCCGCTCTTCATTAAACAAGACTTTACTTCTGACATTCCGTTTTTCATTGCCTTTACTTCTGACATTCTGTTTTTCATTCCCTTTACTTCTGACACTCTGCTTTTCATTGAACAAACCTTTACTTCTGACATTCTGTTTTTCATTAAACAGGCCTTTACTTCTGGCATTCTCACTTTTCACTGTGACAGATGCAGAACCCGTTTTCCTTCCATCCTTTCGCCTCTGTGCTAAACCTAATACTCTGGCCATTTAGTGGTCTGTCTTTAGACATAAACAAAGCAATAATTTCCAACTTACTAAATATGTTTTGACAAGATGGAATTTTACACACCAACATGGAATTCAGATACAGCTAACCTGCAGCACAACCAATCTCTAAATAGTTAGATTTTGAAGCACTGTCAAGTATGGAACAAAAGCAAGTTGAAGGATGGTGTAATCAAGTCTATGCTCAAGCAATTCGTGGGTAATATATGACAAACTATATTAAACGCCATCAATGTTTCTCGTGTGGATGGTATGGAATCCTTCATGCATCACTTCAATTTTTTAGCTTATTACCGAAAAAACACAACAAAAAGCACATCTAGAGTATGTGGTGGATATTTTATTGGCAGATGAATTGACTGAAACCTAACAAGAGAAAGAAACAATTAGGTACATCATAATACTATCACTAGCTGTAAGAATATAAGCACAATGACAGTATTAAGTTTTATGGCTACATATTGAAGAGCCTCCTTTTAATTTATATTCTGCATATAAAGGAGCCTCAAACTTAGAAGACACACAAATGAGCCTCTCGGTGGGTATGTCACAATTAACCTCTCAAGTCTCTAAAGAAGCTTAACAGTTGTACGAAGCAAAGATATTCAAAACCTAAGCTGCAGATTAATTGCTTAAAGCTTTGCAATGAAAATATTCAAAAAGGAAACTTAAACAGAAAAGTTTGAATTATTTTCCATGAAGCTTCTGCGTGATTGTTTATATTACAGATGTGACTGTTTATATTATGGATGCTTATGTACAGAAGGTTACAGCATGTTCCACTCCTCATATAGTATCATTTATCTTTTACCATTATAGGAAAAAGTGTGCCATTAGAAAATTGACTCAATTCAAACTCAGGTCAAAATTTAAATTATAAACTTTTGTGAGATAAAGTTGAAAGATCACTGTCAACCTTTTTCTTGCAATATGTTAGCTATACGTATCACTGTTATATTATGTGGAAAATAATAAGTATTTTTACAAAAATAAAGCCAAGAAATAAACTCTATCTCCCATCATGTGCTGACACTGGATATACTCTTCAGTCCCATTGACCTACTACTTGTAGTCATTCACTGGAAATTAATAAAGTTATCTTATCTCATCTCCAAGAATTAAGTGTTATGATCTACTGATTGGTTGATAGAACTGTCACATAATTAATAGATTGAAGAACAATGTCCCAATAGTCACTGTATGGCACGATAAAGTCCATATAAGCTCCTAGTACCTCAATTTCCCCTTTGAAGTGTGAGATGGACTAAATGATCCCAACAAGGTAGCTAAGAACTGTTTTTGTGAAGCCATAATCAGACAGACAGATCTCAGGATAGGATCAGCACCACAACCGCACATTGTTGGAGAAAATTGTCTGTTACCAGTTGAAGTGGCAGTGTAAGCCACCGGTAAGCGTGTAAGGGAAAAGTGAGCACTATCACCTTAGTCACTAGTCCCCAACTTCTTCAGAAGCCTAAGCCTCCTAGGGGAGAGCCCTATTTGACCCTGCAAAGACACTAAGACAAAGTGTTCTCTTTCAAGATCGTTAGAGATCAGTGCCTAATGGAGTCTAAAGAATGAGTAGGAATACGCACACTAGTTTGGTTATCAACTCCACTTTAACAATACATTCATGTACATCCAACTCACCCAATGGGATAGTCAATACGGTGTGTATGCATCAGTCATGAGCAGCATGAAACGAAATAATAGGCATAAGCAATATATCAGTTATGTGTTTTATCAACGAGAACACCCAATACATGCATTTAGTTGTAGCAGCTTGAGCCAACATAAAGTCTGAAATAGATGTGCAAGGGCATAATTATGCCAGTAGTATGAGAGACATAAGAGAGTTAACACATTAATGACCAGCCACAGCAGTATTACGTCAATTCTCATACCAAGAAGAATGATCACCATATGTTAGTATTTTCCTTTAGACGTGCATGGAATAGTATGTCAATATGGATCAGATGTTATGACAACAGTAAGAAATAGGCACCTTCCACACATTATCATATCAATATGTAGACAAGTTACTTGCATCCATTAGCATCAAAATTGTAAACACTATGCAACAACAATTATGTATGTATATCAATCTTTTACGATCAACAGCATGTATCAGTCATTTATGACAGTCATTAATAACAAATCATGGCGGCATTAGCACTATTTTGTAGCCAATCAAACCATAAACACACATTCCTTTGTGAACTATGCATACAACACTTACTATATGTGCACTTAGTTACCTACGTGGATGCTCATAACAGTATTGAAGTAGTCACAGCGAGATATATAACATGTCAGTCAATATTAATTATAGAAATATCGTTTTTAGTGCACACAGGACTTTACCATTGGTCAACTTGTGCAAGGAAATGAATGAGTATTTATGGAATGGAAGGCTGCCACTGTAAGGGCAGCCTTCGAGCTTACCTTAGGAGCTGAAAGATCTCAGTCTAGGGTGCCAGGAGAGGTCTGTACTTAACCTTGATGAACCCACCGTATGATGGATTGAAGCTTGTAACAAGAGGGAAGGGGTAGTATGATGGCTAGTGAAGAGGATAGGGAGGCAGCCCAAAGGTGAGAGGAGGCAGCGAGGCCTTAAAAAGGGACTGTTAGGGCATCAACAGGCTGCTAGAGCAGCTAGCGAGGGTTTAGGAGGGGGTTTAGAGGAGGGAGGGTATTGTAGGCTCGGGTGAGCCCTTATGGAAAATCGCCAAGGGTAGAAAGGGAAAATGTTAGGGCAGCGAAGGCAGTTTGGAAGCCATTGAATGGCGTGAAGAAGGCAGCCCGGGGGTGGAAAGTTAGGGAAAGAGGGAAGCAAGAGGTAGTTTAGGCCTTAGGAGAGTGGAGCAAGGATGCTAAGGGAAGAGAATAAGGGCAGCAAGGATGAAGAGAGGCTGGGAGAGGGAAACAAGGGTCAAAGAGTGACTAGCGAAGGTAGGAAAGGGCTGCCTTCAGAGCAGCGAGAACTAGGAGAAGGAAAGGGAAGTAGGGAAGAGGGCTGCAAGGAAGAAAGGAGGACTGTTAGGGAGCAGCAAAGATAGAGGAAGAGAAACCTAACCCTAGAACTATCCTAAAAACTACTCTAACACCTAACCCTAGGCTAGGTTTGTGAGAGAAAAAGGTTTGAGGGCCTAGGGAAATCTACCCTAGGGCTTCCAAGGAGAAAGGCTAACCTAGTAAGGAGAGGTCCTAGGTTAAGCAACTAGCCTAGAAAAACTAAGGAGAAACCCTAGGGCACCCTCACAGGGAGACGTGTCGTTGTTTGCTAAGGTGACAAGAAGGAAGGTAATGGGTTATCCTAGGGAAAAGTGCAACTCTAATGCTACCACTAAGGCTTAGACATGCACATCCACCAACATTCAAGCCAAAAGATAAGAAGCCTAACCTCCTTGTGCTAGTGTTCATCCAACAAATCGAAGCATTACCAAAAGCGGAGATTCACCAAAGAATTACCAGAAAAATAGCTTGCATTAACTAGAAAAATTCCTCAAGAGGAGCGCATCCATCCAAAGAAACCCTAGCAAGGGTAAAACAAGTGCATAGTGTATTATCCCATAAGTTATGTTTTTGAAATGAAAGTAAGGAGTTCTATTTATATGATCTCACCCTCGCTTTTTAAAATATCCAAGCCTACATGCCTTAAAATAAGTCAATTTGAAATTATAAAATGTCAACTGAAAATTAAAAGAAAATAATAATAAAATATAGTCTAAGGTAGGCTACTTAGGGTATTTGTATCCCTAGGTGCCAAAACATGCTCAAATAAGCAAATCACTCCAAACGAAAGGTTGGAGTGAGCTCGAGGGAGGGCGTTATACCCCATCTAACCCCTTGAATGTTGTAAAATCCCTCAACGCCCTCCTCAAAGCATGAAAAGGCCTGCCATGGAGTGTGCCTTTACTCTGAGGAGTTAAAGCCAAGGAGAGCAAGGACACATTGACTAAAGGGCCAGGAGGGTGTCCAAAGTGGCTGCAAATGAAAACGAATGTCTCGTAGCCGAAGCAAAGGCCACCAGAGCACGTAAACAGGATATGGAGCCATTGTGACCCAGTGGTCAACCCTTAGGGGCCTCGGACACCAACCCTGAGGTTAAAAACCCTATAAAGGGCAGTCAACAATGCCATTAAGCCATAGTACCCCTAAAGGAGGACAAAAGGGCCTCGCCATGACCACCATTGCTCAATAACACCCCTCCTGGTCGAGAAAATTGGCCTTCTCTCCCAGGGGTACACCTAAAGGTGCGTTGGGTAACACTGTCTATCTTCTTTAGCACCACTTTATCAAAGGGCAAGTGCTAAGCCACGCCTTGATATCAAACTCATAAGTATCGCCATTATGAAATGGACATGTAATTCAGTGGTAAAGCAGCCCATGAAGGTGTGGATTGTTGTCTCCAACAATAGGCAATCGAAATCACCGTCTCTATGAATGATTGCTTAGTTCTGTGAGATAACAAAGAGGTGGAGGTTGGAGATAGCAATTCACAGCTTGAGATCAAACCAACAAGGGGTCCCTTCATGAAGTGGGCATGTAGCTATGAGATATAGCCAATGTTTTAAAACTCAGAATTAGTCGGGGGTCAACTCGAACTTGGAATCGGACTCGGACATGACTAGGACCGGTTTGAACTTAATGACTCGGTGGAAAGAAATTATTTTCAAGATTCCAAGCAATTAGACAAAATATGCAAAGTTTGCTCATGTATATACCATATGTAAGGGTGAACATATCAGAGTGGCAACGAGTGCAATACATATGTGAAACAAAATACATAATCAACAAAGCTTTAAATGGCTTCTAGAATCCAAAACACACGTGAGCAACAAGCCAACAAGGTACTACCCTACTAGATATCACTGATCAACATGATCAATCATGAAACCTATCACTACAGTTGGAAATGGGATCCTCAACATGAGCTTATAGGACCATCCTCTGGCATGTCTATTTTTTAACAAGTCTATATTTCGCAAGTGGCATGTAGTCGAAGAGTAGGATGACATTTGGCATCTTTTGATGGTTTAGTGGACTTGTCTTTAGTTTGGTGCAGTTCAATTAACTAGAACTCTGAAAAACGTTAACTGTAACTTTGATGGCTCTACTGAATTTTGGATGGGATGTGAAATTCTATTTTCATCACATGAGGTCCGATGAGGTTGGAACCCCTCTCAAACATCATAAAACAATGAATAATATTATATAAAATTTAAGTAATGATAATATAAAAGATTGCATTTCTTTATATTTCCCTTCCTACCCTTTTATTCTAAGAAATTTATATTGTCATTCCAGGTTAGCTTGTTTCACTCTCAAGCGAGTTGTTTCTTACCTCAAATAGTGTTATAATCTATAGGAATCCTAAAAAGCAAGTTGACTTGACAATGAACTAGGCTTAGACCCATAGGCTTTAGGTTTCATGAGTTCAAGTGTCATGTGACTGACCTGTGTAGTCCAGTGTTATCAAAACTGAACTCAAACAAAAAAAACCGGTTGGTTCGACCAATTTCGGGGGCATCTCGGTCCGGTTTGAGGTTCCAAACTGGTAGAGGTAGGTTTAGTATGGAACCGCCCTTAAATGCTTGAACCGGTTGGTTCTATACGAAACCGGTCGATTTTGTACAAGTGAGTACGACATGGCTTTGAACATGTAATTTTTAAAACTAAATGAAGCTAAACCGTAGTAATCATCAATAACATTAAATGGTAATATTAAATCCATAGAGTAAAAGTGGCATTCTCCTTATGTTTCATTTTATATCCTTTTATTTAAATTTTTTACACTATCATTAATTGTTTCCAGATGTTTGAGAGTGGTTCCAACCTCATCGGACTTCATATGCAAAAAGCTGAATTTTAGATCCCATTCAGAATTCAATAGACTTAAATGACCAATGTTTTTACCATTCCTGCCGAAACTTCAAATGCTAACAACTTTTACATCCAGAGGCTGTTTCGCACGAAACAAACTTCGCTGGAAAGCTGCTGACGAGCTCTTTTATCTTGTAAGCTTTTATTTTCATTTTGAAGACTTTAACTTTGATCGTTTTTTAGATGATCCACCTGGATCACTAATCACAATTATATCACTCCTAAAATTGTTGAGAATTGTGCTTTTAATAAAACAAAGCATAGTAAATCGTGGTTGGTTCAAATAGCCACTGGAACCAAAGAAAAGTTAATGAGATGATGGGGAAAAGTCCATTGGAAATGGATGGGATCTTCACCTAGGAAAAATTGAATGTATTGCTACTTGGTTCCTATGATGTTCTCATTGGAAAGGATCAATTGGAAATGCACAAAGTAAAACTTGAATGCTACAACAAGACCTTTGAATGCATTGATGAAGAAGGAAACCCAAAGGTAGTAAGGGGCATTCCAAAGAAAAGTTTTATCAAGTCTTGTAAGAATTCATGGATGTAATTCTTGATGAGGTGCGAGGAATTCCTCCAAAGAGGGGCATTGTTTTCACAATTGATCTTGTGCCAGGAGCTCCACCAGTGTCTAAGATACCTTACAGAATGAATTCACCAGAATTGCTAAAGCTGAAAATGTAATTGCAAGAGTTGTTATAGAAGAAATATATCAGGCCAAGTGTTTCTACATGGGGAACACTCATGCTATTTGTGAGGAAGAAAAATAGTAACCTCAAGTTGTGTATTGATTACAGTCAGCTGAACAAAGTCACAATGAAGAACAAATACCCTTTGCCTCGAATTGAGGATCTCCTTGATTAAATGAGAGGGGGAAAAGTATTCTCAAAAATTGACTTGAAGTCTAGTTACCATCAGGTTCAAATTAAAGAAGAAAACACATTCAGAACGCGATATGGGCATTATGAATTTACAATTGTAGCATTTGGACTCACTAATGCGTCGACTACTTGCATGTGCCTCATGAACAACGTGTTCAGCTAGTATTTAAATAAATTTGTGTTGGTATCTTTAGATGACATTCTTATTTAGTCTAGGAAAGAAGAGGAACATAAAGAGCATTTGAGAATGGCTTTGCAAGTGCTAAGAAAGCACCAGTTATATGCAAAGCTAAGTAAATATGATTTCTATAAGAAGGAAATTCTATTATTTGCGTCACATTATTTTAGAGAAAGAAATACCAGTGGATCCTGAAAAAATTGAAGCCGTCATAAATTGGTCGACTCCAAAGAATGTGACCGATGTGAGATCTTTTATGGGTCTCCAAGGTTGCACACCCCATCAACTCTTTGCAAAAGAAGAGAAAAAAAAATTGAATGGACACCAAAATGTGAAAGAAGCTTCCAATTATTGAAGAAGCTTATCACAACTTCCCCAATTCTGAAAATTGCAGACCCAGAAAATGATTTCGTGGTGTATACCGATGCATGTATACAAGGAATATCGTGGTCAATGCATGTATGCAAATTAAGGCAAAATTAGAGCAGTAGAATTTAGAAAAGAGATATGAAGATTATCATGCTACAAATAATGGTTATTTACAAAAATAGGATGTACATTCTGAATGTGGCAGATTCGAGGAGAATTGTTGTGGATGAAATTTATAAAATGCCATATTCAGGTCACCCATGATACCATAAAACAATTGCTACATCCAGAAAGCAATATTTTTGGCTTAGAATGAAGAAATATATTTCTGAATAAATTTCTAAATGTATGAAATGCCAACAAGTGAAGGATGAGCATCAACACTCAGCGGGTTTATTGCAACCATTGTCAATTTCAGAATGGAAAAGGGAAGTGATTTCTATGGATTTTACTATAGCTTTGCCAATGACAGTGAGATAGCATGACTCGATCATTGTGTTGGTGGAAAAGTTAACAAAAGCAATGCATTTCATACCAGTTAATTCCACATATAAAACGAATGCTATTGTAAAGATTTTCATGAAAGAGATATTCAGGTTGCATGGGTTGCCTAAGGCAATAATTTCAAACAAAGATACCTGTTTCACCTCTAATTTCTGGAAAAGTTTGTTTGCACATTTGGGTACACTATTGAATTTTAGTATGGCATAGCATCCACAAATAGATGGGAAAACAAAAAGGGTAAATAAAGTGCTTGAAGACATGCTTCGCATATATGTGATGGACAAGCCATCCAAGTGGGAAGATTATCTACATTTGATAGAGTTTGCATATAACAATGGACAAGAAGCATCATTGGGAATGATTCCATTTGAAGCTTTGTATGGTAGAAGGTGCACGACACCGATGACTTGGGATTATTCAATGAAGAGAACTGTTCTTGAGCCAAAATTACCCAAGGAAATGGAACAATAAGTTGCAAAAATTAGGCAGAATTTAAAATCAGCCCAAGATAGACAGCAAAGCTATGAAATAAGAACAGAGTGCATAGGGAATTTCTTGTTGGGGATCATGTTTATCTCATAGTGAAGCCAAGGAAAAGTTTCTTAAAGCTTGGAAGTTGTGCCAAGCAGTCACAAAGATATTGTGGGCCATTCGAAGTTCTTGAGAGTATAGGGCCAGTTGCATATACAATAGCATTTCCTACTAACACTATAGCTCATAATGTTTTTCATGTTTCTTAAAGCTATGTAAATAAGAACAGAGTGCATAGGGAATTTCTTGTTGGGGATCATGTTTATGTCATAGTGAAGCCAAGGAAAAGTTCCTTAAAGCTTGGAAGTTGTGTCAAGCAGTCACAAAGATATTGTGGGCCATTCGAAGTGCTTGAGAGGATAGGGTCAGTTGCATATAGAATAGCATTTCCTGCTAACACTAGAGCTCATAATGCTTTTCATGTTTCTTTGCCTAAGAAATATGTACATGATCCTATCCATGTGATGGATTGGGATGTGATACAAGTGGACCCTGAGGGAGAGTTCCAAACCGAGCCACCATGCATCCTCGATAGGAAGGTAACATTGCTCTGAAACCGAACCATTGGACATGTAAAGATGCAATGGAAGCACTTTGGTCCCGATGAGGCTACATGGGAATTGGAGGATGCCATAAAAAAGGCATATCCATTTTTGTTTTAATTTTGAGCAAACGCCAAAAACGATGTTATTCCAAGGGGGAGAAAATTGTAATATCCCTAGTTTTAACATCAAATATATTAAATCAAATCATGTAAATTATGTAAATATGCTAGTATGGATTCTTAGTGCGGAGCTCAAGGCCAAGACTCCACTAGTGAATGGCTAGGCATGTATATTGTAAATATTTTTATGGACTACGGTTGGCTTATCGTGTCAATCCGAAATGCTATGTAAATATTATGTTGAAAAATAATGGTCCAAAATCGCTGTGTAAAGTGTACTAGAGGAGCTATGATTCCACTCAAGGGAAAGAAGAAAGGGAGACTATACGAGATTAAATCTTCTATTTCCAAGTGTCAACCTTAGAACTCATACATTTGATGCCATTCTCCTTAAATGAGCCAATTACTTCCTTTGTATTGTTTCACCCAATAATCGAATGCATGCGTGAAGTTGGTGAGGAATGTCTTCTCATGTAGTTATAGAAGCATGGATGACAATAATCCATGACTGTTGTAAAAGTCCTCTATCTCATGTTCAAAACTTATGCCAATTGTCTTTTCCACCATTCTCTCATTTTTGGAGTCTATTGTCGATTTTCCAATATGCAAATTTTTCCAACAGTTTTGGACACTACAAGGAATTTATCATTTTGTTATTCATTGCCAATTGCCAGACTATGCATACCCAAAAAATTGAATTTAGAGACATAGCTGCAAATTTAAAGAGAAATTAGATGGTTGTAGGTGAGCTTTGAGGTTGGGCAGGCTAGGGACCTTTACCCTTTGGGTTCTACTACTTTTGCATGCTTGAGAAACCATGAATTAACGCTACAGGTGGTTCTCCAAGAACATATAGCAAGTTGGACTCCTTCTATACACAGACTAGAAGCACCTAGCAAGATGGATCACCTAGGAGATGGAACTATGGATCGATAAAAGGGATTCATGAGCCCAGAAGGGTGTGTGTGGGATAGATATTGTTGTAACCAAGGTTTTCATGGCTGAATGAGATCCTTGAAGAGCTCTGTATGAGCATTTGGTTAAGCATAAAGAGCATAATGGGCTGTGAGCTGTGAGAAAGAAGCTTGTAGGAGTTCCCTTAGCCTTGGTGGCCTCATAGCCCAACTTGGGGGTGGCGTCTCAGTAGAAAGAGTATATGCTTGACAGAGTGCCTACGGTTGGGTGGAAAATCGCTCTCACATAGCCATTTGCTTGGATCTTCTTTGTTTAAAAATAAGTATTCTCTATCTATTTGAATGTGCAATGTTTCTATTTTATGTCTGTGTTTTCATTTATGTATCTATACACGCATCTTTATTGTTATGAATTTTGTGTTATGCCCATGGGGCAAAATTTAGAACCCTATAATTCGTAAATCTCCCCTATGTTAGTCAGATTGATGGATGGGGACATTACAATTGTAATGAGGTGAGCAAATCAACAATGGTAGATGAAAAATAACACAACGCTTTCATTGTAACCTCTGTTATATAGAGCGGCCATTCTCCTTAGTTAGCTCCAAATTTGACATAGAAAAGAGTTCTGCCATTGTGATACCTTGCACGGTATAGGGCTGGCTTGTGAATTTTTAAATTGTCTTTACGCTTTGTTGGAAATCCACATTTTAATGAGAAAATAGTTATAATCCCCACCAAAGTGCACCACCCTAGAAGTAGATGATATGAGGCAAGCAATAGATTCAAAAATCACAAGGATAATAGTTATAATTGATCCATCTCAACCCTAATTTAAAGGAGAAGAAGAATGTTAATGTTGCCCAAAATCCTAATATAGGATATGTAAATGTAGAGATAGCATGTAATATCACATAATAACAACTTTAATTTAAAGATGACATGACACCAAAATATTTTATATTAAAGTGAAGGAAGGAGATAACAATCCACATCTCGATACAAAGGAGCTGGAGGATGAGGGTTTGGGCGAGCCGTGATGGCTAGGGTTTAGCGTCCCAATCGATTGCAAGCATTGCCTGCAAACTGCTACGGGGTTGTCAGTTGACAGTGGATCCCGTTTGGTGGACGTGGTAACTACCCCCTGATGGTGGTTTCGAGGGGATCGAGGAGGGTTCTTGGGCGAGAAGTTTTTACCATGTGATTTCCTCGATGGTAAGGGGGATTTTTTTTACTTTTACCTATTCTTTTTTACTGTATCCAGTGGTCATAATGTCGGAGGAAGAGCTTGTGGATTTCTCTCCTGAACACCTGGACAAAGGTATATTTTGGCATCCGACGGATGTTGGTCTGGCTGATGAGGTGGCGGTCATTGGGCATCATTGGCCGGAGGGTTTCTTTGCGGCTATACCCATTCCGGTCGAGAACGAGGGTTTCCCTTCGTCGAATTTCTTGTTGACATCTCCCCGGCCGGTTCAGCTGCCGGATGACCCATTTTGCTCGAAGTTTGGCAAGTTTACTAGTGAGAAGGAGACAGAACCTGTGGGTTCGAGTGGAAGCAAAGCTTTCGTCAATGTTGCTTAGGGTGTTCTAGGGTTGAATAATGATGGTTTGAGGAAGGGCGTGGAAGGGGCTCTTGTGGGCTCTGTGGGTCAAGAAGGGAAGGACGCACCTTTGGGGTTTATTGGAAGTGTTATCGGACCGCGTGAACAAAGGGGTTGTTCTAGCCCAATGGAGAAGGTATTTACACCTTTTGGTTCCAGTGGCGAGGAGGAAGGTCGACAGGGCATTAAGGGGGCTTGCAAGCGGAGGAAAAAATGGCCCAAGATGACTCCGGTTATTAACTATGTGGTTGGGGAGGATATCAGCTGGGAGAGAATGGAATTGATGGATAAGCTGACATTGGTTGGGCGTTTTATGGGCAAATCGGTCTTTGTCAGGGTAGTGTACAAGTGGGTTGAGGATTGTTGGGTGGGGGATTTGGGGACTGTTCCAGTGGTGGAGGGGCTTTCGCGCGGGTGGTATGCCTTCAATTTCCATCTTGAAGATCATTTACTATGGGTACTAAATAACAACTGGTTTTTTGAACAAGCTCTAGTTCTGTTGAAGAGGTGGCATCCTCACTTTGATGCGAGCCATGAAAGGGTGGATCTTGTGCCTACCTGGGTTAGGCTCCCAAGACTCCCGCTGCCATTTTGGTATGAAGAACATTTTGTCCACATTGGTAATCTGTTGGGCACTTTCCTGGAAGCAGACTACTCATTCAAAGTCACAAAGCTGAAAAGGGTGGCTAGGATCCTTGTCAACATCAACATTAGGAATGAGCTTCTAGGTGTTGTGCAGATTACTTGGCGAGGGTTCTCTTATAATCAGATCTTGGACTATGAAAATATCCCTTTTCGGTGCAGAAGATGCCATGCTTATGGTCACCTGACAGTGGACTGCCCTTTGATGGCTCGCGCTAAGATTGGGCGTCGAAAGGAAAGTGGAAGCTCTCAGTCAGGAGGTGAAGGGGGAAACACCGATCCATCTTCATCGCCTAATTCTCCTGTGGGACTGGAAATAGCTTATGTGGAGAGCAGTGAGGCGGAAGTAGAACCTCCATGGAGACCTCCGGTGGCTGAAGTGGTCCGACAAGTACGAGAACCATTCCTGTTCGGTGCTCCTATTCCTGGTACCTCTTCTTAAACTTTTCCTCTATCCATTAATTTATTTGCAAATCATTTTAATGTTTCGGGTCTTGACTGGGTGGACGGGCTTAAGAAGTTATCTCTGAACCCTATAGAGATTCGGTCACCTATCTCTGCTGCTTGTGTTGAGGAACCCCCTCCTGTTGCTTGTGTTGAGGAATCCCCTCCTGGGTCGGTCCTAGAACCGGTTTTGCAAGAACTGATTTCTCCTTGTTCTCCTACCGAATCATCTAATTTGGGTTACTTCCTTCGCTCCTGCACTAAAAGTTCCTCAGGAGGTTTGGGGAAAGATCCTGTTGGGACCCCTAGGGGGAGGCGTCGAACCTCCCTATTAGCCAAGGCTCAGTCTCGTGCTAAACAGGATGTTTTGGATGGGAAACAGATATCTATTGATAGGGCACTTAGAGCGGTGCATGCCCGGAAGAAGGGTAAGAGATGAAGATTTTATCCTTTAATTGTCAGGGTCTTACTGGTCCCCAGAAAAGATCAGCACTACAGAGGGTGGTTGAGGTTGATTGCCCTGATATTATGCTGCTTCAAGAAACTCTGGGGGCAGGCGTTGAGGTTAAAGCTAAGTTGGAAAGTTGGTTTAGTCGCTGGTGTTTTGAGACTTTGGATGTTAGAGGTCGTTCAAGTGGGTTGGCAATTGGCTGGAATACCAAAATTGTCAAGGTTTTGAATGTTTGGAGAATGGATTCGGTTATGGGCATGACTTTCAAAGCCCTGGAACATGTGGACACTTTCAGTATTGTTAATATTTACAGCCCTTACTTAAATAGGATACCCTTCTGGATAAACTATTTAGTAACTCTCTGTTGAGGGGCGAAAGGATGATTATTGGAGGTGACCTGAATTTCTCCTTGGGACAGGCTAAGGTATGGGGACCTCATGCTCGTTCTGATCTGTTGACAGATTACTTTACTAGGAACCTGGTGGAGAGGAATCGGTTGGATGTTGAGCCTTGTGTGCTCAAACCTACTTGGAAAAATAATAGATGTGGTGAAGGGAGGGTGGCAAAGAGATTGGATCGGTTTTTAGTAACGGAGAAAATTGTGGACAACCACCATTTTATCAGGCAATGGGTGGGGAGAGGTGGTCACTCGGACCACTTTCCTATTTTTCTGGAATTTAAGAATGGGCCTATAAAACCACCAAGTCCTTTGCAATTTAATAAGACTTGGCTTAAAGATGATAGTTTTTTGGCCCTAATTTCAAATGGATGGATTCCTTATGAGCAGGGGAATAGGAATTCTGCTGCTTTTCAGTTTGCAACGAACTTCAGGAATTTGAAGGATGGTATTAAGAATTTGAAGGATGGTATTAAGACTTGGGCGATGGACAAACGAAAAAAGGTAAGGACCGGGAACTTCAACAGATTGAACTGGAGCTTTCTGATATCTATAATCTGGATGGAGGTGGACTGGGGAATCAGTTGGATAAAGAAGTTTTGACTCGGTTGGAAGGGAGGCGAATCGCTCTACTGATGGAAAGGGAAGAAACATGGAGGCTCAAGAGCAGAGCTATTTGGCTGGCGTGTGGGGATGACAATAAAAAAAAATTCCATGCTTATGCCAAGGGTAGGAAGGCTACTAATGCTATTTGGAGTCTTGCAGATGAGCAAGGTAATGTTCACGATACCTTTGATGGCATGGCCTCTACCGGGGTGGAACATTTCAAAACACTTTATAAAGCCCCAGGCCAGGCAACTCTTGCTGAAATTATTCGCATTGCCCAGGTTTTCCCTAGGTTTGTAGAGGAGGAAGATAATTTGGCTCTGATGGAGGTAGTGTCGGAGGAAGAACTCAAGACTGTTTTGTAGAGCTTTCAGAAGGATAAGAGCTTGGGGCCTGATGGTTGGATGATTGAATTCTTTCTGGAACTCTATGAAACGCTGGGTAGTGATCTTTTAAAGGTAGTGGAGGATACCAGAACCTCTGGGAGGATCCCGGCTAGTTTTAACTATACCTTTATTGCCTTGATTCCGAAGGTGGATAATCCTGCTTCACTGAATGATTTCAGACCCATCTCACTTTGTAATTGCATTTACAAGGTGGTAACTAAGGTGATTGCCCACAGATTGAAGAGGGTTCTATCTGAACATATCACTGATGAACAATTTGGTTTGTTGGAAGGGAGAATGATTCATGAGGCTATCGAGGTAGCCCAGGAAGGTCTTCACAGCATGAAAACTAATAATATCAAAGGAGTTGTTCTAAAAAATTGATCTTGCTAAAGCTGATGACAAGGTGAGCTAGTTATATATTCATTTGTTGCTAACCCATTAAGGGTTTGATATTGCTTTCATCAGATGGGTTATGAGCTGTATCACTACTGTGTCTTTTTCGGTTCTGATTAATGGAGCCGCATCACCTTTTTTCCATGCGGAGAGAGGGCTGAGACAGGGCTACCCATTGTCTCCCGTCCTTTTTCTGTTGGTGGCAGAGGGGCTTAGCAGATCCATCAAGGAGGCTAATTGAACTGGATCCTTCAGTGGTATCCAGATCTCTCCGTTTTTGCAGCTAACACATTTGTTGTTCGTAGATTATGTTTTGATTTTCTGTTCGGGTTCAATCAGGGAATTACAAATTCTCGCTGATATTTTGGAACTCTTCACCAAAGCTACAGAAATGGAAATTAATGTTGGGAAATCCACGCTAGCCACTCATTTGTTAAGTGTTGCTGAGGAGCAGGCATTATTGGCCATTTTTCCTGTCACATCGGAAAGATTGGAGGTAGGATTGAAATATTGTGGGTTCTTTCTGAAACCTAACGATTACAGGAAACAAGATTGGGTTTGGCTGCTGGTAAAACTGGAAAAGAGGCTGAAGGTGTGGAGTCACAAATGGTTATCCAGGGTTGGTAGGCTGGTTTTGGTCAAAGCTGTCTTGGAGGCCATTCTAGTATACTGGATGTCTTTGGCCTGGATTCCAAAAGGCATTCTAGATAAGGCGCGTAGAATTTGTTTTTAATTTTTATGGAGTGGAAATCTGGAAGCTCATGTGACCCCATGGGTCAGGTGGGAGCGTATTGCTATCCCAAAAGGTTTGGGCTGGTGGGGGCTCAAGAATATCTTTTTATTTGCTAAATCTTTGGTGGCTAAAGGGGGCTGGAGAATTCTGAAGACTGAGAGCTTATGAACTTAGGTGATGTTACAGAAATATATCAGCCCAGTTTCGATGGAGGAATGGCTTCAAAACCCTGTGAAATCACATGCTGGGGGTTCAATATTTTGGAAAGTTGTTGTTAAATCAATGGATGTCATAGAGGACAGTCTTGCATGGATGATAGGGAATGGGAGAAAGCTTAGAGTTGGGGAGGATCTGTGGATCAGTTGTATCCAACAGCATAAACTTCGGGAAGATACTATGTTGACTTTAAGACAGCGAGGAATTTTCTTTCTCTATCAGCTTGCGTGCCCAAAGCAGATGTATAGGTGGGAACAATCTTGGATCCGGGCAAGAGACTTGGGACTTACCGATCCGGAAACTAGGGATCTGGATCGGTACATCGGGGCACTACTTCAGGATTAGATCAAACTTCGGGACAGAGAAGATGTTCTTATCTGGGATGTGGATCCGAGTGGGAAATACACTCCAAAGACAGGCTATATTAAACTCAGTGCACTAGGTGAGAACAAGGCTGAAGCCTGGTGGTGGAAGGCGTTATGGAAAATCAATCGTCCCCCTAAAGCCAGGCTCTTTATGTGGTGTGTTCTAGAGAATAAGGCCCCATGCTGGGATAATTTACAGGAGGAGCTTTCAAGGACCAGGATGGTGCATTTTGTGCAAAAATGCGGCTGAATCAGTTCAACACCTTTTTTTTATTTGTCCTTATATCATTGCTGTGTGGAAGGAATGCTCTAAGTTTGACAGCCTCCCATGTAGATGGGAAGGCCTTACCATTCTGCAGGCCTGGGAAAATTGGAAAAGAACAAATGTTGAGGATTTTATGAAAGCTCTCCCATTGATTGTTATTTGCAGAGTGTGGTTAGCCCGGAATAATTTGATTTTTGCTGAGAAATGCTGTACTCCTGAGATCACAGCTAATCTTGCTGGAGGTATACTCAATGCTTTTCCTCAACATATCAGAGTGAAAAACCAAAGGGAGGTCTTAGAGGTGGATATCGATAACACTGTTCCTTGGGGTTTTTTCGATGGAGCGGCCCAAGAGAACTTTTGTGGGGGAGGTGCTATCCTCTTCCTTAGGGAGGGACATTTCTACAAAATCGTGATGGGGTTAGGAGAAGGCAGCAATAACTATGCAGAGCTTTATAGTTTGAAACTTCTACTCATCTTTGCAGCAGAGAAAGGGTGTCATTCTCTTATTGTTTTTGGTGATTCTATGAATGTGATCAACTGGGTTATGAAGACTCAAGTGTGCAGAAATCTGAGGTTGGACAATATACTTTCTTCTATTTCAGATATTTTAGAAGGATATGACTCATTTTCATGCAGACATGTTTACAGGAAGAATAACAGGGAGGCGGACAAGGCCTCGAAGGAGGGTCTTCTTTTGACTTTGGGTCAGTGGAGGATTTGTGAACAGGTTGATGGTGTTGTTCATGAATTTTATCACAGACCCTTCATAGAAGGGGTTGCTCTTATTTGATCATCTACTGTTTTTGGGCATGGTTTCTGTATTTACATGATTTATGTGTATGTTGATACTACTTGGGTCAAACTGTTGGACCGTGACCGCAGTTATATTAGTTGCTACATTTTGGACATATACTTTGGTAGATTCTCAGACTTTTGACAGTTTTTTTTTGGTCAGATGACAGTTTTGTATCAGAACTGTAGAGACATACTGGTGGACAGTGTTGATATGGATTGACTACACATCCTTTTTGTTGGTTTTATTCCTCGGACCTATTTAGGTTTTCATAGAATACACATTGCTGTGGATTTGCAAAATGTAATTTTGTTACTCGAAAGATGAAATAAAATTATGCTTTTCTTCTCAGGAAAAAAAATACAGTCCACATCTTGAAATAAAACAGAGAAGGATGCCCGTCGTTAAATGGATATGTAGGTAAGTGGTAGAGAAACCCATCGAGTTGTGGAATCACTAGCTCCAACAACATGCCATCAGTTTCCCTTTGGTATTCTTTTGAAGACATCCTTTATTTAATTATCCTCCCTTCTTGTTCTAGAAAGCCAACCCTCCTTTGAGTTTCTTTTCTCTACTAGACCAACTCTACACTTAGGCGTCTTCAACATTTTAGCGCTTCCCAGTTTAGGATTATAAAACCAAAGATTTGTTTTGTCTAGATCTAGAAATCGACAACCAAGTTGAAATCATATATCCTAGTTAGACAAGTCACAGAAGTGACCCTTTTTTTTTTCTTTCAAAGAGTTTCTTTTTAACACTTTTTTTTTGAGTTGGTGAAGCTCAGGACAGAGACATAACTCAATTTTTAAGGTAGTCACTTTCTCAATGTGGCTCAGAAGGTTTGCATTGGCCGCTTATGAATTGTCCATCATCTTGGCTCCCCTGCTCGTAACTACACATAGTGACCCAGTGCACTCTCCAAATCACTGCCCCCCTTTCAAAAAGAATCATTACAACTGACCTAAAGAGGTCAGGTGCCACTCGCCATTTTTAGAAACATAAAACCAACTACGCCAATATACGCAGGCTACTTGGCTTCGTGATTACTCTGGTTAACACGAAATACTGTAATGAGAGGAGCAAAGAGAATACTATCAACCACGTAGGCGAAAAATAACAGGGTGCTTTCATTGTTACCTCCATTGTACAGAGCAGCCACTCTCCTTCGTTAACCTCCAAATTTGTCACGGAAAAGAGCTGCGCCTTCGTGATCCCTTCAGCTGTATAGGGCTGACTTGAGCTAAGGACTGTAGGCTTGTTGAATTTTAAATGCGCGGTTGGAAATTCACAAAAATATAGTTACAATCCCTGCCTCCAAAGTGTGTCACCCTAAATGTAGACAATATAAGGTCATTGATAGTTTCAAAAATCACATTTGGAGAATAGTTACAAATCATCCATCTTAACCCTAATGCCCCTAAGAAAGATGTTAAAATTGACCAAATGGGATCTCTCAATTTAGAGGCAGTTTGGAGTGGATGAAATTTAGTGTGGAGTGGATGGTTAATAATGTGTTTCCTCTTTCAAATTTGGAGAGGTAGGGTATGTACACTTCCATATATTTTAGTTATGAATGTAATCTTCTATATCTATGATAGCTTATTATAGCTTATTATGAGGTCTAGTTTTGTGAAATATTTGGAATTTTGAAGGTAATCTAGGATATCATTAATTTGTGGTAGAGGATATTTTTTTTAGGTAGTGTTTTATTGATAGTTGTATACTCTTAACAAAATTAGTATTAGAGTGTTATGATTCTTGTAATAATACATACATACAAGTGAGGATGTTGTCACATCAACATGAAGACTTGCACTTATAAACAAAGTAAAAAATCTCAAATGTTTAAAAAAATGAGATTTATAAAGAAAAAAGATCAAGATAAAACTATTCTAGTTTTTTATTCACATTAGCATTGGCATTTGTTTAATTCTTTCTTTCTTTTAATATTTGACAATCAATGTGTGCTTTTTTCATGTTACACACTAAACTAGGTTTTGAGAGCATGTTGATTCTCTTGATCAAGGATGGAATTTGACGGGTAAATGCCCGTCATGGGCCAATTTACCCATCAAATACAGCTAAGATTTTACAGAAACCATCAAAATCTGGCTTAGAATACAGAGAACATTTGAGATTTTGATTGTTATCAGTAATTTTGACGGGTGTCCATCATTTGAAATTCCTACCCTGCTCTTGATGCAAGGAAGTTAAGATCAGAATTTAGCATGTTACATAAGCCACCTTATTTTTTGGTGAGATTAACGGATTAGTAAGTAATCAAGGTTCTATTATTTGTATATTGTGTGCCATATGAATGAGATGTTTATGAAATTTGAGATTGAGTGAAAGTCTCAAACAATAGGTATTCTTACACCTAGCATTTAATTCAAAGGAAGTATGTGTTATGTGTATTGTAAAAATGAATATTTCCAATAAAGAGTGTAAGACTAAGTAATATTAGATGCAAAAGTTAAAATTTACGAGTACATCAAATGGATGACTACCATTAACAATAATTTTAGAGATATTGTTTTAAATCATTGTTCTAGTGTCAGTTTCACCGTGTTCATTGTTATGTACCTTATATATGAATATGAAATCACATATAAGATATCATGAATGGCCCATACTTTATTAATATCAAAACCTTAAGGTAGGGCAACACCTCACCATTAATCATTTTATAGAAGGAATCTACTCCTATTCACTTTCCTTTTAAGTTTGGGTGACCTCACTAGAGCCAAGCTGCAATGACAATATTCTTTCTTACCCTCATGAAGATGCCTCCATCCTTACTTATAGATAACAAGAGAATCCTAACCATAACAATCTCCTAACTACCTAGTGGACCTTCTTTAATGAGGCCACATTCCTTTATTCAATACTAACTACGATAGTGGGTCTTATTTTGTTACACCCCATTTTTTACCCCAAAATGTAATGATGCAATGGCTAGAAGCTGGATATAAATGGTCCATGATGACCAAATGTATTGTAAATATGTACAATGATATTTAAAATATTTAAAATATATATATAATGCCTGCATATGAAGAAGGACAAAGAATAAATGGGGAGCTATGATTCCGCAAGAGGGGGAAGTGAAAGGGGGGAGATGACCCTAGTGACTTATTAACCAAAGTCATCATCCTTACTTGAAAATATTATATAGTGAATTTATCATAAGGTCCATATAGTCATATTTGTAAGAGGGGATTAATTAACCTTTATTGATTATATTATCCTTAGCTAGGATTAAAAGGAAAAGTTGGCTTCTCATGAACACCACATGGCCAATTTTGAGCATGCATATAAATGGTGGGAAATTAAGCTTAGAATTGTAATCTTTCTATCATTCTTTCGTGACTCTAGCCTTCAGGGGAAGAAGCCTTCATGTTGGTACCTAAAAGAGGAAAACCAAATATCATACTGTTAGGATTAATTAATTAATCCTCCCTTGACCACTATAGTCTATTTGTCTTTTCCTAGCTTAGGAGGTTATTTCCACTTCACTAGCGCCATGGGGGACTCATCTAGGGCCCACCTAACACTTAATGTGTCTGCTTGCATGAGTTTAGGAGCTCCAGAGACCAATTCCTATAATTTAAGAACCCACTCTGAGTGCCACCAGCAGTTGACCCTAGTCGGTGTTCAATTATGTTCAGTTATGCTTCGAATCCCATCAGTTAGTTCACTTTCAGTCGTTCTAGCGCTAGTTTACATGATTTAAGGGAGGTTGGCTGCATTTTCTCACCTATCTAGATCAGTTAACTGAGTGTGAACTGATTTAGTTGACCGGAGTTGCATTAGTGAGATCTAGTGGTGATTTTCCCACACCAAGTTAGCATCGTAGTCAATCCAGGTTGGTGGATTCAAATCCTGCCTAAGGCATTCGAATTCTCCTATTTGTAACATCATTGTATTACATATAGATTACTGATTAATGTATGTGATGTTATTCTTCAAACTTTGTCTCCTTATGTGTGCAATTTTGTCATGAATGATTTATTAGTCTCTACTAAATTATTCTTATCTTCTGCAACCTTATTTCACAATTGATTTAATTCAAGCCTAAGGATCCTATGCTTCACTAAATTAAACATGGTATCAGAGCGTATCCAAGCCAACTTCAAACCTCATAAACTTCCATTGATGCACCAAAAGCAATTGGGTTTCACATAATTCCTAGTATCCTTGCCTTGCTTCCTCTGGATTATGTCCAGAGAGGTCTAGCCAGGTGGGATGCACCTAGAGAAAGTGCACATGTCTAAGTGGGGAGTGTTTGAATTGGTTTGAATTATGAATTGAATTGTTTTTGCAGGTAAATTGAATATTTTCTAAACAATTAGTTGTTCCTTGAAGTTGTACGATGGAGAATTCAGCAACTTTAACTCCCAAGATCATCACACCCTTCAATTATCTTGATTGGAGGGTTGATATGCAGATAGTCTTGCACAACAAGGATCTTTACAAGGTCACCATGGGAAGAGAGGTTGAACCCCAGCATCCTATTGAAAAGTTGAAGTATCTGAACAAGATGGATGAAGCATTTGGATTCACGTGCATCCACATCTCCAGAGAGTTACTATTCCATCTTGGTAATATGGAACTCCAAAGGAATTATGGGAGAAGCTTGAATCCTTGTTTGGAAAGCAGGATGAGTTGAGGGGCCATATTCTAGAGAATGAGCTGATATCACTACAACCCAGAAAATTCGAAACTATACAACACTTTTTTCTCAAATTTTAAATCCCTTGCCATGCAATACAAACAGTGTGGGATTGATAGAGAGGATGAGCAATTGTTGCTCTCAATTCTGAGCAAACTTAGCCTAGAATTCTAAGTGTTCGTATTTGACTTTCACTCCAAAAAACTGACAACTCCTCACTAGAGAATTCTGAGCAAACTTAGCCTAGAATTCTAAGTGTTCGTATTTGACTTTCACTCCAAAAAACTGACAACTCCTCACTAGAGAATTCCATCCCTTGATGCCTTCACAAAATCTCTAATACAGGAACAAGACAAGCTGATACATATGGGAGGCCTCAGAGCCTCCCCAAATCAAGATCTCTTCGCTAGTGAGACAAAGAATGTGTAAGCAAGGAGGAAGAATATAGGAAAGGAGAAGAGGGACATTGAATTTGAACCTAAGGAAGAGTTTGATCTAGCAGATGAAGCCTTAGGATATAAGAATGACAAACATCAGAGGTTTGACAAGGACAAGTGCTCTTGCTATAAGAAAGGAAACCATATAGAGAAAGGTTGTATGAAGAATACCATAGATTAGATGTCAAGACTCCTTGCAACATAATATTTCCCTCCCTGAAGGCGCAAGGAAGGTTGAATCTGTATATAAGACCGAAGATCATGAGATATGTCATTCATTGAAGGCTGGATTTTCAAAATCTCATGCCTTCCTCATTGATTCAGGAGCCTCCAATCACGTGGTTGCATCCAAAGAATCATTCTCTTCATTACAACTTACTAAGGGCCCAAGTATTCACACAGGAGATGAGACTCAAATCCAAGTTGAAGGGAAAGGTTTAATCAAATTAGAGCATAGAGTGTTCAAGAATGTTCTCTATGTGCCCTCCTTGACAAAAAAATTGTTGTTTGTATACCAGATTACTCATACAAGCTCACCAAAGCGAGTTGTATTTGGTCCTAACTCAGTGGAGATCTCAGATATATCAACTGGGAAACTTATAGTGAAAGGTGTTGCAAACCATGCCTCCAAGGCATATGAATTCTCACACTTTCTACTATACTAAGATTCAATGCACTCTCAGTTTCCATTTGAAAGGGAAGGTAAATTCATCCTACCTAAAAATATTTCATATGATAATGTTTCCATTCATGTTTCAGATTTAGAATCTATAGCAGAGGACCAAGTTGAATTAGTTCTTGGAATTGAAGATGAATTTCAATCAGATCCAAATCCAGATCCAGTCCCTACTCCCAATCCTAGTCCTAAATGGGCTCAAAATCTTATTGAGGTTGTTGGTAACATGACTAGAGAGTCATTTGACACGAGGAGAACAAGATCTCAGTTTCAAAAAGAGAGCCTTGCACTATGTAAAGAAAATTCACTTCTCCTAGAGAGGTGCTACAAACTCCCAGAGAGATGCTTCATGGTGGTAAGGTCTGATCAACAGTTCTACTCACTGAAGAACAAAGAGACATAGGATCATGTGTCATACACCTCAAAAATTGTAATAAAAAAAAAGTGTACATGCATTTAACTAGCAATATTCATACAACTCTTAACAAGCAGTTTTATTCATGAGTTAATTAATGATGCTTATGTAAGTTACTTATATCATTTCGCTGCCTATGTCAGGTTTCACCAGCTGTGGTAATGACAAAGTCTAACTGCTGTGTACAATCACGCCCGAAGGTGATGTTTTACAATTTCTTGCTTTGGTTTTTATTATAGTTACTAGGGATTTACTAGCCCCAAGGGTTGGGAGACTATACCATAGTCATAATCCCACCTTGCAATGTAATAATGTTTTATGATAAGGGTTATGTGGCCATGAGCCTTACCATAGTCCTAAGCGCATAGTATAAGATGTTGTATAGGGATTGGTCCTAATGGGACAAAGGGTCTAAAGCTTGAACATGGATTTGACACGGTTTAAAGCATGGTTTTCAATGTTAATATATTATGATATGTCATTGGTTTATATTGCAATGGTTTTTATATTATGTGATATGGTTCTTAGCATAGTTGACATAGTTTGAATAAAATGATTGACTAGCCATCATTAGTTCTGGTTGAGGGTTTAAAAGTGTTGTACTTGAGTTGACTTGCCTTAAAAGTGTGTCCTAGTTGTGAGTTGACAACGCGGCCAAGCTTCCACACTGGCCTCGAGATCTCATCTCGATCCTCCATTTGTAAGGTTCTGCAGTTAGGGTTTTGCAAGAGTTTAATGTTTTCCTTTGTTGTCCAAACCATGCATTCTTGTTTGTTTGGTCTGTTAGAGGGAGAGAGTCGAGCTCTGCTCTGTTAATGGCAAAAAATTTAGTTCCTTGGTGTAAAACCACTTCTATGGTTTAATGGCAATGTAACTGGATTCTTGCCAAGGTATTTTTGTGTTTGTTCATGCTGTCCATCGTCGTCTGCAACTCATTGCTTCGCTCCGCCATCGATTCCAGTTCGTCGCTGCCCTTCACCAGGTACACTTGGTTTAACACTGCAAATGTTTTAACTTGAAGTTTCTTTTTAATGGCTTAACTGTAACTTACCCTACAACGTTGGTTTGTGTAGGAAGGGGAGGAATAAGGGTCTTCCCAGAGGAGCTGACCCCTTGCCTCTCTACAACTTGCACAAGGTAAAAGTAATAGCATTTATCTTTATATTCAATCTTGTTTACAAGGTTTAATAAATTGTTTTGATGACCACTAACACCTTTGTTGTAGGTTGGGAGCACTGGCGAAGAAGGCGACAGGGTCACCTCCTTCCAGGCTTGCATCTTAGAATGCCCAAATAAAGAAACAAAAACCCCAGCTCTGGTTTTCATACTGTACAAATAATAAATTTCATCCACTGTTGTTAATATTTATTGTGGTTTATTGCAAGTACTAGAACCTGAGACAAAGGGGCCAAGCGGAGAAAAACCATTCCAGCTTTGTACAAGATAAGTGTTGTGCGTGTTTGTTCAAAACCCATGGGGTTTACACTCTGTTTTACAGAAGGATTTACAACCTCTCTGCTTCGTATTGGTTATAAGTGCATTAGGGTTTATTTTTAGTGCTTGCATGGGTACTGTGGGTGCCAACGTCGATGGTCTTACCACCACTTTGCTTACTCTGTAATTGAATTTTATTTAAGGTTTCAAAACGAAGGCGAAATCCATCATAGATGGTTTTACAACCACACCCTGTATGCGTACATTGTGTTGATAATTTTTATTGTATAAAGAAATGGAACGACCCTTAGGATCTCTGTTGTGAATACTCTATAGTTGTACTTGTATACTCTTTTGAGTTATTTACTAGATACCATCCTTCGATGGTCTTACGGCCATGAATATGTTTTGATAAAACCGTTTTAAAATAATATCTAAGTTCTGTTTACAATGGGAGTATGTAGTAATAATAATGATAATAATGGTATTACTAACCCATATGAGGGTTTAGTGTTTTTTATGCAGCCCCAGTTAGCTACTGTATAAAAGTCTTGTGTTAAACTTTTGTGTAACGATGGAAGCTATAAAAATGTTCTTACAGCCATAATATTTAACTTGTTGTTGTTTAAAAGAGCATACGACCCATAGGGTCTTGTGATTTCTCTGGAGTATTTTTAATTATTGAAATCGCGATTTAAAAGATAGTATGCATGCCTACAATTTGTTTTGGATTTGTTATTGATATGCTTACTGTATTACATTAATGCTTGGCGGCCATCGTAGATGGGCTTACTACCAGTCTTTGGAAATGGAATACCTGCTTCTGCAATTTGTTTACACTTGTAATGTGGATTACTTCATATGCTTTTAAGCCTAGTTAAATGGCTGTTAGCATTAGATTCATAAAGGATTTGATTGGATAATTTATATGTTAGGTATAACTATCCCGTATGTGATCGTTTGTATAATATCTATAATGTATGTAAATATCTCTATGGCTGTAGATGAATGTGATTCTTGGATTAGTAGTTAGCTAGATTAGAAATCGTAAATATTTGTAGATTTGTCTTGTTAGTTTATAAATAATTTAATCCTAGTTTATTTAATTAGCTTTCCTTGATTTCGTTCTGACTGTAAATCATTTAGTATTTAAACATACTAAATTTAACTATTGTAATCGAAAATTAACTAGGTCTACGACATGATAAACAAAATATATAATTCATCGAAATATAATCATTTAAGGAAATAATTTGATTCTACAACATATAAAATCATTTAGAAATCCCTAACCCCGGTATGGATGCCTGATCTAAGAAACTTTCCTAAATATAATTAATCATCCGTATATATAAATGAAAACATAAACATATTTAGGATTGATACATAAACAAGATCTAATCGATACATGTTAGATAAATGTGCAATGACATTAAGTAAAAACATATTTACTAATGAATATAACAACAAATCGATATCTAGAATAAATAGCCTACTGTAATTAAAACATAGAGTAAGAACCTGGTACCATTGTTGGTAAAACAAAATTCAAATAGTTGTTCCTCCGAACCAACTCCCAGACCAACCAAGTTACTTGCTCCAGAACCCCAAAACTTGTCCGTTGAACCATAAGAACAAAATCCACTTAATGCGCCATCTCTTGCATTATCAGATTCAATCCTCATCCAATGCTAGCCTCCTACTTGCTAATGGACATACTATTATATAATATTTTTCCTAGGACTTGGTCATTTATGAGCCTCCTGCTCTTCAGCACTCAATAAGGAGTTGTTACCTGATTTTGGGGAAGATGCCTCCCGCACCTTGAGTTCTCACTCAGTGGATTCAACCACTTGTATTTTCCTCTTGTGGGTCAGCAAACACTCTTCAACAACTATTCCACTTATGTCCTCCCACTTGTTAATGGACATACTATTATATAGTATTTTTCCTAGGACTTGGTCATTTATGAGCCTCCTGCTCTTTAGCACTCAACTAGGAGTTGTGACCTGATTTTGGGGAAGATGCCTCTTGCAGCTTGAGTTCTCACTCAATAGCTTCAACCACTTGTCTTTTCCTCTTGTGGGTCAGCAAACACTATTCAATAGCTATTCCACTTCTATCCCCTTTAGTATCCTTTATAAATAAAAAAATAATTACTTTATGTCAAAAATATTTAAAATAATAAATAAAACATTTCAGCGGAAATTAGTAATAATTATTAATTTTAGGTGCATTACAACCTGTCACTCAAATTGACGAATTAGAAGGAAAAATCTACATGGAAAATCCTAAGGGGTGCATTTATTCTCTCTTAACATGCAAGCTGAGGAATCCATTGTATGGGCTCAAGCAAGGCACCAGGGCATGGAATCTCAAGTTCAAATCTTTCATACTGTCAAAGAGGTTCAAAAAGAGCAATATTGGCTACAAAAGCAACAACATTTATTCTCTTATTTGTCATCATATTGGAATAAGTTGGAGAGGTTCCCATACATAGTACCAGGAAACTAGTCCACATAAGGACCATCACACTGCATTATTGCTCCACAGAGATGCAGACTGCAGAAATTTTTTACATGTCTTTCTACTCAAGAAGAAATTTTATCTTGGTGAAAAGGCTTGATTTGGTTATTGTTCTTGGTTTTCCCTGCTTATTTTGAGGGGGTGGATTTCCCATGAGATTTTCCCCATTTCCTCGGTTTGTTAAGCAGTCATTTTTGCATTTAGATTGTATGGGTGACCTTTGGTATTAGTTGTCAGGGCCCAAGTTGTCCAAGTTAAGATTAAGGGGGGGTGTTAGGATTAATTAAATAATACTCCCTTGACCACCATAGTCTATTTGTATTCTCCTAACTTAGGAGGTTATTTCCACTTCACTATTTCCATGGGGGGCTTATCTAGGGCCCACCTAACACTTATTGTGCTTGTCTGCATGAGTTTAGGAGCGCTAGAGACCAATCCCTATAATTTAGGAACCCACTATGAGTGCCACCAACAATCACCAGTAGTTGACCATATTCGGTGTTCATTTATGTTCAATTATGCTCTGAATCCCATCAGTTAGTTCCCTTTCAGTCATCCTAGTGACAGTTTGCATGATTTAAAGGAGGATGGGCACATTTTCTCACTTACCTAGATTAGTTAGTTAAGTGTGAACTAATTAAGTTGATCAGAGTTGCATTAGTGAGCTCTATTGGTGATTTTCCCACACCGAGTTAGAACCGAAGTTAGTCCAGGTTGGTGGATTCGAATCCTACCTAAGGCATTTAAATTCTCCTATTTGTAACGTCATTGTATTACATACAGATTACAGATTAATGGATGCATATTTATTCTTCCAATTTTGTCTCCTTGTGTGTGCAATTTTGTCATGAATGATTGATCAGTATTTACTAAATTCTTCTTCTCTTATGTAGCCTTCTTTCACAATTGATTTCATTCAAGAATGAGGATCCTATGCTTCACTAAATTAAACACATACTTGTCATTCCAATTACCGTAGGAAACTGGTACTAACGGGAGTGGCACCCACATGATAGAAACTTGGTTTGTAACTAAAGTCCTAGCAAATAGACTCCCTAGTTGGCCTATGTTGGAGCACTGGAATAGAATGGGGATACCCTGAGGGACTGTAATGCAGAGAAGGGGATCCCATTCCTTGTGTTGTGTAGGTTGATGGGGGATGAGTGCTAGTGGATTGAGATAGTTGTGGAGAGGGTTTACGCACCATAGGGTTATGTGAGTTGTGGTTGAGTAGTATGCTTAGGGAGCTTTGCCCCGTGGACTAATAACCCCATATCTGGGGTGTCGTATGTCATGGAAAGAACTAGTGTTAGAGAGTGCTAATGACAAAGAGGAATGTCCATCATTTGCAACCAATTGGAGGAATATTCTCTTTAAGAGATAAGTTTCTCATTATGTATGAATGCCATGGTTGGTATATGCTACATGTATTTGTTTAATTTACTATTTATTGAAATGTTTGTGTGCATAAATTTAATGGACATGGAATGGATGCATTTATGGTAGGAATGCTTGCATAATTTAGAATGGTTATTATAGTTAATTAAATGCTATATATATATATATATATATATATATACTTCCGCAGTTAAAATTAATGGTATTGTAGTCAATGGAAAATTCAAAATTGGTATCAGGGATAGATTTTAAATGTGGAGTCGAGTACACCATGGCCCAGATTGTGTTGAGGAGGTTATCCGGTACATGACGTATTTAACAATAACAAGTATAGGGGACCTAATCCACCATGCATTTAAGGGTTTCCACTATATTTACTCTAATGGACCCTTCTCCCTCCTATCACACCCATAAGGAGGGTTATAAAACTCCACTCCCCTTAGAAAAGTGTTGCCCTCAAAGATTGACACAACCATAAACCAGGTTCTCGCGGATGAGTGTTGATCACAATGCTCAAGTAAGTCAGGGAACCAAGCTCTCTTGTGCAAGTGTTAGCCACCATGCTGAAGTAGTCCAACAACTTCCACCATAAATTTGGGTCCCATGTAAGAGTGAGCTAACCACAATGTTGAAGTAGCCATGTTTCATGTGAAAATACTAACTACCATACTAAATTAAACCAAGGATCTCATCCACAAATTCATGTCCCATGTCAAAGTGCTCATGTTGACTACACACTAAAGATAACTAAACAATGACAAATTTCTTCTTTATGCTAGTTAAAATAGAGATATAATTTTGATCTTCTAGATTATGATTGATCACCTTGTTAGAATGTCTTAACTTTACCTTATGCTCTATTTTTTTATCACAACATAAATTATCCTTAAAATTTGGATGTAATAACAATTCTATTATTGTCACTATTCTACAAAGTTACCTCTTCCTCGACTCTCCAATGGTTTTGCCAAGATTTGGCATCTTTATGCCAACCTTGTTTAAGCCATAGGTGGTTTTGACAAGAGTACAAAGCAATCTTCAAGAACCTCTTGTCTCCCATGTTGTTTATTTTGTTCTTATACATAAGGTACCTAGTCATTGTCATGCTTCTATGAGGAAAATAGGATTTGGTGTATTGCCTTTAATTTTGAGATTATATGTTATAAAACACTTTTGGATTTGAACTATCCTTCTCCATGATTCTCTAGAGATGTTACAGTCTCAAACTTCACATTCATATAAGATAGTAGTAGTGACAAGAGTCTCAAAGAAGAGTTTTTCCTTATCCCAAAGCCAAAGATCTATTGATTTATAATTGTTTTCGAGTCCTGTTGGCCTGTTTTTCTTACCTAGGCCAATTAAGGAGATTAAGCCCACACAACTCGCTTAAAGCAGCTTCCGATGTGTTTGGGATAGCAAAATCTCGTAGGTTATGGTCCTGCTACCAACTGAATTTTTCTCTTAACGAGAAATTAAAATTCAGTAAAAATTTATCCTAATATTATTTCTATCTAAATAAACCCTAAAATTAGTTTTCTAAGAACTAAGTTATCCTAAAAATGCTTTCTTAATGAAAGTCTTCGATTTTTTGAGGATTTTGTTTCAAATATTCTAATTCAAAAGACTATTATAAATATTATGAAATTAACCTAATCCTATTTAACAACTGTTAAATATAAACCACACTAAAACAACACTAACTAATTATTCTATCCTAGCTGAGAGCAATTTAAATACTATGTTAATTATTAATTAATATTTCAAGTAAACATAAAGATAATTGTTTAAGATTTAAATGAAAATATTTAAATCATTCACACTAAATCATTCTGCTATATATTCACCATAACAGAAAATTTTAAATGGACAACTACTTTAAATTTTTCTGAAATGTTTTATTAATTAACAATTAATAATCAACACTAAATATATGAATAAAAGATAATGTTCATGATGAAAACATTGCAATAATACAAATGAAATCAAAACAAACATAAATATGTATATTACTAAATTTCAAATTTTCAATAAAAATACTGATCAATTCAATATAATAACATACTCATTCAAATAGCAATATTGTGTTGACAGAGTATAATATCAGATAATGAATACAATCATAACCAAGTATAACTGTATCAATAGTATAACTAGAAGATGATATATTGAAATATATATACAAAGTATTCAAAAATAGTACCGAACAGTGATACCAGTCTGAGAACTTTAAGTCACACTCCTCATCCGAAGATAAAACCCTAGTAAAGAGATAAAACTAATACTGAAATGATATTTCAATGATGTTTTTCTTCTCATACTCCATCCCTTATTACATCGAAATTACTAGTTTATATAACCCCTACTAGTCTTTCATTTCAGTTTCTAATAAGTGCTATAATGAATACAACAGGAATCCTATTCCTATTTAGTTGCATCGAATCTCTTCAAAAGACACCTATCATAAACATTATATTATGGGATAAAACTGTCAATTAAATGACTAGCCTGTGTTATCTCCTGCTTCATAGGAACTGACATATTCGTGGTCATCTTGAACATCCAATTCTTCCAGAAGCATCATCATATGCCAAAAGAAACATCCTGTGTTTGCGTAGGATAACAATACCAGGTACACCTGTACAAACGAAAATAAAAATCTTATTAAAACATGTTAATAGAAATAACAATAAAACAAAACAAATTATATGCATGCCTGCAAAATCTACGATTTTGCAAGTATGCTCATTAAAAAATTTCTTACCTGTCAAAAAGAGAGATAAACCATATAACCAAAATAGAAACAACATCAGGTTCTATTTTGTAAGTTGATTACTCTTCTGGCTTCAGAAAGTTTAGCTTTGAGCCTGATAATTATTAGCTTCTGTCGATCTACTTGCTCAAGCAAGTGCTGGTTTGTGTTTATCATTGATTTCTTGGCTTCCTTGTATCGATTCTTCTTCAAGTTCATGTCCTTCCATCTATTAACCCAATTTAGTAATTCTGCCCTGAATGTTTTATTTTCTTCATCTTTTGGCTGTGTTTGCTTGACATTCTTTTAATTCGTTTTTCAATTATGCGATTTTGGTTTCATATACTCTGTCAAGTACCTGTTGGAGGGTTTCTTCTTCCTGGTCACGACATGAATCATCTAACTGAGAAGAATCAAGACTATTCGCATCTTGATTTGGTGATGGAATGCTTATAAACGATGGCTCAGGGTCAGAACCACAAGCATCCATACATGATGGTGCTGCTTCAAGCTTACTTGGCTTAGTAATGCTTTTGGCCAATGATTTTTCACGATTCTCCTCTATGGGAATAGGTTCATCCATATGCGTGGTCTCGGGAATCAAAGATGAAACATCATCCTCAAGTTGGACAACGACTGGCTGAGCATTATGTTGAGTGGTTATAGGAACAAAGGTTGTAGTTGTCATATTCATGCTTCGAGTGAATCTTCGTGTACGAATGAACACAAAAACTTTTGGCTCAAAACTTCCTCTGTCACAACAAACCTCCGCTAATTGTTCAAGTTTTCACATGGATTCATCACCAAGTTTTTTAGAAGTACACAAATCAGAGGGGGTTCCATGATTAACAACATCAATATTTTCATCATTTGTTAATTTACCATCCACCTTTGTAGGTGTACTGAGACCTTTGTTAGATAGGGATTGGTCCATATTTGTTTCAGCATAACAAGAATTGACCTTGATGGTTCCCTCATTACTAATACGAGTATCTACAGGTGAACTTGCTTCCTGTAGTTTAATATCCCCTAACTCAGCCTTAAGAATATCATCCACTTCAGATTTTGATGGGGCTTTACGCTTCCTACGAGTTTTAGGGGGAGGGTTTGGCCAATACTGTGTTGACCCTAGTTTATTTTCAACCAAGAACTCATCCCAAGACTTACAGCTAAGAGACAACTGATGCTGGATTAAAATTTTAATCAGACCCTAGTGGAATAAACTCCTATCTGGATTACCTATGGTACTTTGCACTGAATGTGCCATTTTCTTCAGGCTTTACAGTAAGTAAAATGGAAGATTGAGCTCACAACCCTTCAATGCTAACAGTAATCGCAGATGATAATAATGAAGATGAGAGAGTCGGCCATCACAAGAGACATACCTGACTATGATTTCATAAAACGCTCGCCATTCTGGTTTTAAGAACCTAACTGAAACCCCAATTTTAAACTTTGCATTGGTGGGTAAGGGTAACAGTAATGACCTACATCTCTTCTTATCGACCTTTCCTCCTTTAAACCAATGTTCTCTGGTTTGAGGAAGCTTTGTAGCTTCTGCAATCTTATCCTCATCAATTAAAAACTTAAAACCCCCAATCTGGGCTACGTTTTCCCTCAAGCTCATAGCGAATTGTTTGGTAACTTCAGCGTTATGGCCACTGAAACATCTAAAAAACGGACCCCATCCAATCTTTTCGAACAGTATAGCAACTTTCTCATCAGCTTCAACCAGTTCAGGCCCTGAAATCTCAAATCGGCTGAGAGGAGCCATTGTTTCCTCACTGCAACTTTGGTTTTGGGTTGAAACAAATGAAGTCGTGAAAATCGAAGGAATAGGTACCCAAGTAAAGGGCATTATGCGAAATGTCAAATCCTCAATTGATTCATACGTGACAGAAACGAGAACCCTATTTTTGGCTATGTTAACCAAATTTGGAAATGATGAGAACAACAACCAATGTTTTACGCTATGATAAATGGACAGACTAGCCACGATTAATTGAATTCTTCAGAAAACAGTATGTTAAAATTTCAAACTCTAACTAAACCTTCATATCAGAAGTTATTCAATTCAGGGATTATAAATCGAAACATTAATAATAGCCAGTCTGGAATGATGGCCTCGTACAACATCATGAATGGGAATGGCTATCGGTCATTTATGGGATTGAATTCCACTGATGTGATTTCATCATTAAACCAACAACTGTCAATTAAATTGATAGGTGTTAACAATTAAAACCAAATTAAAATGCCACTACGACCTCAATCTTTACGCAATGATCCTTGTAAACAGATGTTATTAATTTAGCCATTTTTATCCTGTACCTTAATCATAACTGTCAATTGATAATAACCCAGAGTTACACGTGGAAGGCAATCGTGTTCATGATCGGGGTAATGTGGAGTTGTCATAACAATCCCTAATGTTCCCCAAGGGTTTCTGAAATTTCAACAAAGTAGCAAGCACCATTCACAACCAAACCATATATATATACATGTAATTATTTCAAAATATAGTTTTAAATACTTTATGAAATTCCCAATCACTTATGACCTAATACAAGATGTGATAGGATACAAAGCTTATAAAACTATTATGATTATGTTTATGTGACAATTAAAATTTCGAAATAATATACATATGATTGAATTCTATCTATTTCGTGATATATATGTACAATTTTCACAAAGTAATGATATGATATTAAAAGATTAAGTTATATGTAAAATTTACACCTTAGGGTTAATGAAAATATTTCAATTAATAAATCACCCTTAGTTATAAGGATTACAAAACTTATGATGATAAATATCTTATCAAAACCAAAATTTAAAACATGTTCAAAATGTATCTTCATTTTAATTTGAAAAACTAATTAGCATACTATACCTTAAATCTCTTGAATCAATATATATAATTGAATGAATTAATAATGATAAAATTGATCGTATATAAAATTTACAAAATTTACAGTTGCTAATTTGTTAAATTTATGAAAGTATTTCATAAATTTCTAATATGACTCTTAACTCTTCTATAATTGAGAGTACCTTCAGAATCGAAGATTCTGAAGGCACTCTTATATAATCTTTCAAAAAATTAATCATAGAAGAGAACTGATCATTTTTCATCACAACAGGAAAAATGAAGGGGTTGTTGCTGACTGCCAACGAGTCCATAATAAGCTTTCCACCCTCCACTAATAATTTCCTCAATGTTATTATTCCATATAATCTTGTGATGAAGATTGATTCTGATATATTTGTTTAAATTAATTTCCACAAAGTTGTTGTTGTCATACATGAAATTAACACAAGTGATCTTTTTGGATTCGATTATCATAATCTTCATTTTGTTAATGTTAATAGTCATACCCATACCAAAGCAAAAAACCTTGAGAATTTTTAGTTGCTTATTGAGCATAAACATCAGTTGGAAAACATTTTGTAGGCATACAAAGAAGTTTCCAGGAGCTTAAGGAGCGACCTCCTAAGAAGGAGGTGGAGCACAAGATACAATTATTGTCATATTCTCCACTGTTGAACATCAACCTTTACTGACAGTTTGTCATAGAAGTACATGAAGTGAAGAAGCAATTATAACGGTTGTTGGAGCATGCATAATCTGTTATGTCCTCTTCTATTGAAGTACCAAAACACCCGCTAACCTACTTAATTCCCATAGGTTCGAGCGGGTACTGCATAAAAGGGAATTTACCGAGGACATTTGATACTTAGAACAGATCGGGAACACTCATTCAATATTAAAGTCACCAGTTGGATAAAGAAATCCTTGTTTCTTTAGGCTTAAATTCAACATGAAATTGGAATTGCATGCATGCAAAAGTGAAGAGTAATCCCTAAAAGTGACATGCAAACCCTAATAGTACATGCTATTCTATTTAAGAAGGGTTATTGGACCAAAGAGGGCACCTATGATTATTATTGTTGATTTGGATTTTTTGAGCTACATCAATAAGTGCAGTAGCAATAGTTGGGGTTGAAGACGACGTCTTCAGCTAACAAGGGTTCGACAGTGAAATCTATCTGCCCTAGTCTCTTTTAGGGTAGGCCATCCGGGTCTACTATCAGCATTCACCGTATCCTTCTGTATTTCGTGATTCCACACCAACATAACATCTTTTTCAGGTTCACGTTTTGTAGCCGAGAATTAGCTAGAAAACCCTAGAAGAATTCACTGAGATCCTTCAGCTCAATGTTTTCTCTGCATATTTAACCATTCCTCTCAGCAGGATCAACACATCAGACTGATGGATTATCATCCCATTGTCAGCACACTAAGGGCATCCAACAACATATTTACAGTGGAAGAGGAGATTTCACCCTTTCCAGCAAAACATTTTGCTAGGGGTATTGCAGGAGTCAGATCCTCTACATGCACCAACCTATCTCTTTGGGAAGGAGAGACTATCATTCCTACAAAGTCTCAACTGCAACAGACGCATCCTTCATAAAAAACATCATCTTCAGCTGGGAGAGAGTCTCTTTTGTAGATGGGTGTCAACATGAGAAAGGGAGCACTATCACCTCAACCATTAAGCACTATATGCATGCAACATAGCTCTAGAGTACTATCAGCTTATTTATCAGTGGTAAGTGTACAACTTCTTTCTGAAAATTTCCACCCTATAATTTCTCTAGATCTTCTTTATTTTATGACATTTTGGGCATGGAAATGTCGCATGCTCTTTTTATTCAGTGTTTTGCACATCATTGAGTGTATGAACAACAACTTAGTAGTAAAGACCCGTAGAATATCAGTTTGAGATATTACATAATCCAACCAAGCAACTCACCTTGTGAGTCACCTATCATCATAGTACACAATAAGGATGGGACTTAGCAGATGTGCATTGACTACAAAGCATTGAAGAAGATCACACTTAAGAATATATATCCTCTACCCAAGATCGATGATTTGTTGGACCAGTTGTAGCATGCCAAGTACTTCACCGAGTTGGATCTCAAATTGGGATAGCACTAGGTGCGAGTGAAGGAAGAATACACCTGGAAGACTGCCTTCAAGACTAGGCAAGGTTTATATGAATGGTTATTAATTTCATTTGATTTATGCAATTCACCAACTGCATTTATCTATTTGATTAATGATGTATTATGCATTTTCTTAAATTCATTTGTTATAATTTATCTAGATAACACATTGGTTTATAGTGCTACTTGGGAAGAGCATGTCTCACATCTCAAGCAGACGTTGGAGAACTTGAAAACACATCAACTGCCTGAAAATATTAAGAAATGAAAATTTGTTCAATGATCCTTGCTGTATTTGGGGTATGTGATTGGTAGAGGAGAACTTAAGATTGATCATTCAAAGATGGAGACCATCACTAAGTGGCCTACTCCTGCAAATGTTATTGAAGTTAGGAACTTTTTGGGGGAAACACAATACCTTTAGAAGTTCATAGATTCTTTTTCAATTGTGGTTGCACCTCTTCATGGCATAATAACCAACAACAAGGGGTTCCATTTGGAGAAGAATCAACATAAATCCTTTGACGAGCTCAAGCGAAAGACTTGTCAGGCACTGGTTCTTGCATTGCCTAATTTGTAGAAACCTTTCGAATTAGAGATAGATGCAAGTGGGTATGCTATGGGAGCGCTTTTGATGCAAGGAAGGAGGTCAGTATGCTATCAGTATGAAGTTTTCATGGGGAAGGCCTAAACTACCCTACCTACGATAAAAAAACTATTTGCCCTGATTCAAGTTATTAAGAAGTGGAAGCACTATTTGATGGGCAAGGGGACCATCATTCACATTAATCACCATCCATTGCAATATTTACAGGCCTAGACTAAGTTACAATATACCAAACGTTATAAGTAGATGGGATTCTCACAACAAGTTCATTTAATCATCAATTATAAGAAGGGAAATACAAACAAGTTGGAAAATGTGTTCTCAAGGCCAGCTACCAAGATTATAGCTTTGGGAACTTTTATGCATATGGAACCTTTCACCCATGATGCATACAAGGAGAAATACACAAAAGATGAGGACTTCTAGGAGGTATTTCAACACCTGCAAGGCCGATTCCAAGTAGATTAAGGTGGAAACAAGGTTGACTATCATCTCCATGATGGTTTACTATATAAGTTGGACAAGCTTTGTGTTCCTAAATGCGAGAGATAGAAACTTATTAAAGAGGTACACACCTCCAAAGTTGCAAGGCATTTTGGTGTAGGGAAGAGATTTGCAAACTTACAAAGGTATGTTTACTGGCCTAGAATGCAAGAAGATGTTACGTGGTTTATTAGAGGATGCATACTTTGTTGTAAGAGCAATCCCAATAATACAAATCAAGTTATGTACCATCCCATATATGTTCCTACGAGACCATGGGATAGCATCTCTGTGGACTTTGTGGGTGAATTACCAACCACTAGGAAGTCACATGACTATCTGTTTGTGGTAGTTGACAGATTCAACAAGATGTGCATTCTTATGCCTTGTAAAAAGACCATCATAGAACATGAAGCACCAAACATGTAATTTGAATAGGTTTGGGTGCACTTTGGGATACCTAAGAGCACCATATTAGATGGGGATACCATATTTCTCAGTGCCTTCTAAACTACACCTTGGGAGAAAATGGACACAATGTTAAAGAGATCTACAAGATTCCCTCCAAAGACAAATGGGCAGAGAGAAGTAATCAACAAGACATTGTTGTAGCTTTTGAGGTTTTACATTCAGAAGCATCTGAAGACTTGGGATGAAAACTTTATCTATATTCAACACTCTTATAACAAAGCCGTCCACATTTCCATTGGTAAGTCGCCTTTTGAAACTTGTTTTGGATATTTTCCACCTTCACTTTTAGATGATGTTTATTGACAGAAAGGGGGTGTGAGGGAAGACACCACAGGTGAAGCATTAAGAGATAAAAATTTAATTGATAAGATTAAGAAGATTTATTTGCAAGTATACGAAGCATTGAAGAAGTCATAGGAAGATACAAGGCTAGGCATGACCGACATAGGATTGAAAAAACATTCAAAATGGGAGATAGATTATGGTTACACCTGAACAAGGAAACACTACAGGGTCCTGGTAAGAAGGTCAAGGCTCTAAGGTATGTCCCTTTTGAGGTGTTGGATAATGTGTGAAGTAATGCCTATAGACTCAGTACAACCCCATACATGCGCATTAACTGCGCAGTGAATATGGAAAATTTGAAACTCTATGAACCTTCCATGTTAGATTAGGAACTTGAGTAGGTCTTACCTTCTCTAGTGGACTTAGCACCAGAGGATCGAGTAGAGTTAATAGAAGAGATAGTGTTGCTAAAGAATCCCAGAAAAACTAGGTGAGGACTTTATGAACTCTGGCAAGCGGGGTTGAAAGGACAACTTCTAGGAAAGGCTAAATGGTACTCCAAGGAGAAGGTATAGGGAAAATTTCCTCACCTCATTTAGTAAAATATTTTTGGGACCAAAAGAGTCTCAAAATGGGGAGGAGTGATCCAAAATGGATCAATGTATATGTTTTCATCTATTTGGTGCCTTGGGTGGAACAATTTGAGGAATTGACTTGCAGGGCCATTTTAGGAACAAATCTTGCTTTTTAGATTTGAGCTAAAAAATCATCAACAAACTATTGGGGCCATTTTGAGGGATTAAATGGCATTTCTTGGTGTGAAATGCTTAATGGAACAAAATTATATATTCTACACAATGAGACCTTTCCAACTGTGCAAGAATCACCTCAACTAGAGTCTTTATGAAGAAGTTATGCATCCTGCAAGTTGACATATCCAATTGACCACCATGGTATCAAGTGGATTCCACGTTAGCTCTCATTTCTCACACATGTGCAACTAGTCACATTGGATTTTCAAGAACATTATGGAAGGTCCAAAACCCTAACCCTCATCAAGAGTTGAGGCATGCAAAAACACTGAAATTAATCCTAAATGCCTATCAGGTTATGTTAAATACAGAGATGTTAGAAGAAGAATGGGTTCCATTATTTTGATGTTAATATATTGTTCCATAGTTGAGAAAAATCAAATGAGTGGATATTAGAGAATATTAAAGGCAATAGGAGATCCTATAGTAATAATTTTGGCCACAGAGTTATAGCTAACTCCATAGAGAATACCATTTACTTTGTGTTTGCATTTTGATATGAAGAGCAAGGGATAGCCCTCATTTGTGGCTGGGATTTTCCACAAAGTGGGTTTTCCTAGGGTATATCGTGTGTTATTGTGTGGATCGTGTACTTATTTGCTCTAGTTATTCTAGTTTCAGTTCTAGTTATTTAGCATTCAATAAAAATAAGCTAATAAATAAAAACTAAGTTGTAAGATCCGCTGCGATGAACTAGTCTAGTGGAATATCCATGACAGTTTACAGATCATCTACATATCTATTTCTGCATAAGTTGTGAGTTCTATCGAGTTGGGTGCAATTGCAAGAATCATCTTAAGCAATAAAAAATAGATTCATCACCAAATTTCTTTAAATTTCAAGCATAAATAGAGGGAAGTGATTTGATGAGATTTAACCAAATTTAGACCAAGTTTTGCCAAATTTCTCTAAATTTCAAGCTTGTATGGAGGGGATGATCATGGGAATTGTTCCCCTCCATTCATGCTTGAAGCTTAAAGAAAAAAGGCGAAATTTCATTATATTTCATCCAATTTTGCCAAATATCAAACATGAATTGAAAAGGGAGGTCTCTTATAATCAACTCCCTCCATTAATGCTTGAAATTTTAAAATAAAATTATGAAATTTGTTAAATATTTGTCTAAATTCATCAGTTTTTAAGCACGAAGGAGTTTTGGGAGGATGTGATTCTAGGAATCGCATCTTCATGCTTGAAATTTAAAAAAAGACAATTTTGTAAACTCTAATCAAATTTAGCCCCGTTTTGGGTAATTCTTTTTGTAATTTTGTGCATGGAGGGAATGCGAACAATGCTATGAATTTCTATTGGGTGGGGGTGAGCATGGGCATCACTTCCCTCTTTCAAAAGGACAAATTATCATAAAATGTCCACCCATTTTAACTAAATTAGAGGCCTATCTTCTTAGTTTTTAAAATTCATATGAAATTTATGAAAATTTTCATTTAATTTTATAAGTCTATAATTAAATTTTAGAATATTAGAAAATTAAAGCGGTAATTGAACAACTAGTCACACATTCTTCTTTTTTAATCCTAAATATACCAATGAGAATAATAAATAAACAAGTGGAATAAGCAACAAAGTTGCTTAGTACCTGCCTCCTAAGAAGAGATTGAAAATATATAGCAATAGGATAATTTTGCTATAAAATATATATGATAAAACAAATATAAGTACAATTTGAAAGAGATTAAAACAAAATGAATTAAAAAATGTCCATTTAAATACGATATAGGTTATTGCAATGTAGCATAAAACAAGCATATTCAAGCTTCCTTACATACTTCTAGTAATATTCTTGACTTATGTTACAAAAAAAATGCAAGTTTCTTTATAGACTAGCATAAATAGGAAATGAGAAATAATAGCTTATAAGACTATAAATTAATATCATTGTTGTGAGAATAGTTTATTTATATTTTATAATAAATTTATAATGTTATACAAATATGCAAGTTTTTTTTTATAGACTAGCATAAATAGGAAATGAGAAATAATAGCTTATAAGACTATAAATTAATCTCATTGTTGTGAGAATAATTTATTTATATTTTATTATAAATTTATAATTTTAAATTAAAATTAATTTAATTATTTTAAATTGAAAAAAAATATTTTTTAGTTAAATATTTTGAATAATGGATTTTCCAAGAATAATTTATAGATAGTTCAAAATAAACTATTGTTATCAAATAACATGCATATATCTACTTGTTGGGAAAAAAACATGAAACTTAACATAAAAAAATACATTTTGAAAAGAAAAATATGCTATACATTGGATTTTGTCTTTCATTTGGTTTTAAATACTATTTTCTTAAGTCCATTGTGCCCAAATTCTAGCATTCTTAGCCTTGCATGATGAGATTGTAGTCTATTATGAAAATTTTACTATTCTTCATTATCTAATACATTTTAGTTTTTTATTTGATGATGATGATGATGATGGTTAACATCCCCCGAAACCAAAATTTGGTCTATCGGACCTTTAAAAGGAAATTAATCATTTATATAACTAAATATACATTTAAGTTATGATGGCAATTTGGATGTTTAATAAATACAAAATTGTA
>LPNX010095863.1:405273-532103 GCA_001517045.1 Pseudotsuga menziesii
GGTGTCGCTTGCACCTGTTAACCAGAACTGCCAATTGAAAAAATAAATCTAATTGTCATGATCAAGATAACTACCAGTAATCAACAGTAAAATTATGTTATTTTGTTAATTTATTGTTCAATCAGAACACATGGGCTTATAAGGCTGCAGGCAAAATATTAATTAGTTACTTGGTACTGATGGTCTCTGCTCTAGAATCTCTGTTATCACAATACACAGTTCATCAGATTTGTTCGTTGAACTTGAGTATCTATTGTTTTCGTTGGCTGCTGTTAACTATCTGACTTTTACTGCCCAGTTGTTGTAGAGTGGACATTATAGGAGTGTCTGTTGTTCATAATCCGTTTTTTTTTGGTAGCATATCTTGCACATTGTCCTCAGCATGGTTATTGATTAGTCCATATTTGAATTTTGCATTCGAGAGTATATAGCTCGTTATTATTTCACTAATGTTTAATTTTCGTCCATCTGAGAACTTTGTGCAAGTGCATAGGAGATGGCAGGTAGCTAATTTTTCTTTTTTGATCAGGGTTTCATGGACTCACAAGGTTTCTACTAGTTTCTCTCTGAAATATTTTTTAATTAAGCACGTTTTCTAGAGGAAAATCCAATGCTGTCCATCTGGCGAAATATCTTTTTCATCTTTTGTATATTCTTGTTTTAATTGCCAGTGGTCCAGGCTTGTTGATAACCACATCGCATGACTTTGATCCTCATTCCGATCACTTTTGTCTGATATGATTTTTTTGTTCAGAAAAAAATTGTAATTTTGTTCGAGTTGAAATGAATTACATATAGTAGATACTCATAGCATTCAAAGAAGGAACCTTCGAATCTCTGATGCTTCTTCAAAGCGAGCCAGCCCTACAAGTACTTTTGACAAAGACTCTTTCATGTTTACATTCTTCAGCTAACTGTCCAGAAAGGTCTTTAGACTGCCCTATAAGCTGAGGACCATTGCATTCTTAAATTTCATGGACATTGTCTTCATACAAAACTGCAATGGATCAGATCTACTTTTTATCCATAAACAGATTAAAGGTGTAAATGACATTATAAAGGAACCTGCTTCCGAGTCTGAATTAAACTGTAGGATCAATAAAACTAAACTACTGAAGGACCTTTCTCAACAAACTCAGCTTTAACGACCAGGATGAAAGCGGAGGTTGCAAAGTCCAGTAATCAATGGTCCAGATCATAGCGGGGAATGATAGATCCAAAGTCCGATGCATATTTCAAAATTCCGTTGAGCCCCCAGAGACAAGAAGAAGGCGGGTAGGTGAAAAGTTACATATGATGTCATTGTTAACAGGTGTCGACCCAAATCTAGATAGCAAACTTCGAGGATGACATCATCCCTGCTTAACCAATAGCAACACAAATAAATACAATTTTAATAAATTTAAAAATTGCTATTTTGCATGTTACAAAGTTAAACTTTGGAATAGAGATTTTAATCTTTTAAATATGCACCGATATGCACCAGCTAATACCCAAAGTCAACGCGGTTTGAAATCGAACGATTACAATATACCAGCCGGAGGCAGGTATAATAAAATTTGGTTTATGACCATTGTAAATAAATAAAAAATGGTTTTATGACAATTGTAAACAAATAGACAATAGAATAAGTTAAAGCTACTATATCACCTACAAAAGAAATAATAAAAACAAGAAAACCCTTGAAAAAAGAAAAAATTATTTAACTACTACATCAATACAAAAAAAAATAACTCTAAAAAGAATAGCAATATCAAGGTCACCATTATTAAAAGAAATCCAAAAACATGTTTTAGAAATCCACATGCAAAAACATTTACTTATCAACAATGTAAAAGTTCAAAATATAGCCACGAAAAAAAATAAAAACAAGAATTGCATTTGCCGCATGCTTAGTTCCTCAACATTGACACCATTTTGGGATGGCGCACAGAGAAGAGTCTTAGCTAAGGTTTCACTCTACATCTAGGGTTCTTGCTTCCCTCACTCTTAGCTTCCTGCCTTCCATGGCTTCCCCTTTTGGCCAAGGGCCTAGGGGGACCTCTCTCTCGATGTGTGCCTCAAAAGGCCATCGCTACGTCGGTTGATGTAGGTCTGAAGGTTGGTCCAGATCTGAATTCTCGTTTTGTCAAGCTCACTTCGCCCCTGAGGTAAAGTTTTCTTTAGCATCCTTGAAAAGTAAGACTATCGCTTTATCTGAGAAGGGGCTAGTGGGTTGTTTCACAAGGGCATGGCCCTCTCCAAAATCCATAGAAATTTGGTTGAATAAAAACTAGAGACCATTGATAAAGGGAGAAGCAGTTCAAATTTTTTGTGGTAAAGGTTTCTTTGTCTTCTTTGAGTACAAAGAAGATACAAACGTCAATATTTGGAATGGACCTTATTTCCTGGGTCTTAGGGGTATGTAATTAACCCAATGGAATTCCTCATTAGATCCCGAAAAAGACATACCTAAGGCAGTTCTCGTATGGGTCAAGCTCCCACTCCTTCCCCTTCAGTGCAGGGGTGATGATGATATGAAGGCTATTCAAAATACCTTAGGGAAATATATTGATCAAGTAGAGCCCAAGTCCCCCTTATTCTCTTGTGCTAGGATTTGCATTGTAATGGATCTTGAAAAAGGGTTTCCAAAAGAAATAAATATGACAATGCAAGGGTGGAATCACTTGCAGAAGGTGGATTATGAGAAAACCCCCTTCAAGTGCAATATTTTCCATGAATATGGCCATTTTCCCAAGAGATGTGCTAAAGGGAAGGTGTAGGATGAAGAACCTAAAAAATATGGGGGATTGGAATGTGGTCTCCATAAAAGGTAAAAAGCGGTCATCGAGGCAAGTTGCTCCGGAAGCTAGTAAGGAAGTAGTGACAAAAAATAGGTTTCAAGCTCTAGCCATCCAAGAAGAGGAGTAAGAGGAAGAAAGTGAAATAAGGAAAGAGCCTAAGAACGAGATAACAATGGAGCAACTGGTAATCACATAAATTGCAAAGGAAGGGAACAATGTTTCGATCCTTCTAGAGGAGCCTTATGAAGAAGCCCCCTAGGGGCATCTGGTTCAATTATATCTAAGTCTAGAATGTTACAAGAAGAAACTTCAGAATACAAGGAACCTGGGAAAGATCTCACAAGAAAAAAAGGAAGAAAGCCAAATATAACTCTAGAGAAGAGCAGGCAAAAAAAGAGAAAGCAGAAGGGAAGCAATCCAGTCTGCATTAGCACCTAAAGGTTCTTAGCTCATCAGGAAAATAGAACCATGGGGATCAAGAGAATTGTAAGACAAGGCTCTCCTCTCTCAACTCCAAGAAATAATGAAAATTGTCTCTTGGAATTGTAGGGGTTTAGGAGGAAAGATGAAGGTTGAAGCAATAAAGTCAATGGTAAGAAAAGATAAAATTTCCATACTCCTGATACAAGAGACAAAAATGGGGGAAGACGATTGTAAAGTGGTTTTGAAGAAAATATGGAAGAATGGAGAATGCGTTTCAATAGGATCAACTGGCTCATTGGGTGCCCTAAGCACTTGGTGGGATAAGATAAGGTTTTCATTAGTGGGGGTTTAGAGAAATAATAACTGAATAATTGTCAAACTGGTTGATTTGGAAGAGAATCAGTATCTCTGAATTTGTGATGTTTACGGGCCAGTGTTTTATAATAAAAAACAGTATTTTTGGAGGTCTCTTGGAGAACTCCAGGAAAAGGTTTTGCATATTAGAGGTATTGTAGTTGGGGATTTTAACATCACAATGTCTCAATCAGAAAGGTGGGGTGAATCGAAGGTTAGAGATCCCTCTGGTGAGCAACTTGAGGATCTACAATCTCTTTGGGATCTCATTGACATAAAAGCAAGAAGGGGGAATTTCACCTGGAGTAACAAGAGGATTGGGCCGGGGCACATCGCAGCATGTTTAGATTGCTTTCTGGCGAGTTCCTCTTTTCTGCTCAATAGAAGTATTCCTGTAACAAAAATTTTGCCTTCCTCTATCTCAAATCATAAACCCATCCTTTTGGATTCCATAATTATTGAGAATTTGGGTCTGCTGCCTTTTAAATTCCTCTCCACTTGGGTAAAAGATGACGAGATCTCCTCTCTCATTCATCAAGCTTGGGGGGTTTTTGTGAAAGGATCTCCAAGTTTCATTTGGGAATACAAGTTCAGATTAGTCAAGCAAGCTCTTCAAATTTGGGCAAAGAAGAATCTGAACATCGATCAAGAAATAATAAGTTGTCGAGAAGCTCTCAGAGGCTTCTAAGAAAAGACAGAAATCAATGACATTACTACAGAAACCCTATGCAAAGAAAATGAACTTGAGGAAAATATCCAAAGGTTAGAAAGAAAGGAGGAGGAGGAGTGGAGAATTAGATCAAGAAGTCTGTGGCTCAAAGCCGAAGACAAAAACACCAAATACTTTCATAGCCAACATAAAGAAAGAATAAGAAGAAACACTATTTTAGACATTCAGGATGATAACGAGGTCCAAATAAGCTCCTTTAAACAAATTAAGGACATTGCATTTGTGCACTTTCAAAACTTGTATCAAGAAGAAGAAGAAGGAGAAGATGAGGCTAATGCTATCCGCTTATGTCAATGCATTCCTCGTCTAATATTGGATGAGGATAATGAGTGGATGCTTAAGCGAGTCCCTACAGATGAAGTTAAAGATGCAATTTGGTCACTCCATCCTGATAAGGCCCCTGGGATTGACAAGTTTCCCATCTCCTTTTATATACGTTTCTGGAGCGTAATAAAAAAGGATCTGTGTCGAATGATCGACTGCTCTATGGGAAGGGATAGGATAGGGGGAGGAACAAACTCATCATTCATTGCCCTTATCCCGAAGGACAAAAATCCCACCTATTTGAACATATTTTGTCGAATATCCCTTTGTAACGCTTCGTACAAGATATAAACCAAAATCATTGCATATCATCTTAAGAATATCCTCCCGAGGATAATATCTGAAAATCAAAGTGAGTTTTTAGCTAGCAAACAAATTGCAAACAATATTATCATCATTCAAGTACAGATCAACTTAGGTTTTGAAAAAGAGAGAGAAAGGAATGACTATCAAATTGGATTTAGTTAACGCCTTTGATAAATTCTGGCACAACTTCCTTTTTAGAGTTATGAAAAGCTTTGGCTTTGATGAAAAATCATTCAATGGATTAGAGCTTGCATTAACAACCCATGGATTGCCCCTCTAGTCAATGGGAGGCCAACATTTTTTTTTAAATCTCTAGAGGATTATGTCAGGGGTGCCCTCTATTCCCCTTTTTGTATATCATAGTGGCGGAAGTTCTGAGCAAGAATTTAAATAATCAAATCGTTGATGGCTCCCTTCAAGGTGTCTGAATTGCCACAAGAGTCAATCAATGAATCATGCCCAATTTGTTGACAACAATATCCTTTTGGGAAGTGCTTCAAAATCATAGCGAAAAAGTTCAAAAAATCCATGTCTTCCTTTCTCAATGCCTCAGGAGGGAGGACCAATGATGGTAAATGTTGCATTTACACATGGAATTGTCCTCAACTTCTTAATACAACGATAGCAAGGATTTTGGGTTTTAAGGTAACAAGGAGTTGGACCTCTTTTTAATACTTGGGGGTCCCCTCTCTCTTAAATATCGTAGCAAGGCTTACGACTAGGAGGAGGTAGTTCAAAAAGTGAAACAAAAAATCCATTCTTGGGGGGAAAACTAGCTGAATCTAGCTAGGAAAGTCATGCTTATTAAAGCATACCTGAATTTAATGCCTTTATTCCTTTGCTCCACTCTTTTTGCTTCAACAAGGACTCTTTCTAGCTTGTGCAAGGAAATCAAAAGCTTCATATGAAAAGGAGGTAAAGGAGATGGAAATAACTTTCGTCTGGTCAATTAGGATGTTATACAGAATGCAAGCGGTAAAGGGGGATTGGCTATAAGGGAGCCCAAGCTCATGAATATAGCTATGGGCACCAAAATCCTTTGGCATTTCATCACAGGTGGTCTAGAGTGGTGGAAAGAAATAATTACAAAAATATATAAGAAAAGGAGTAGGCTTAGATGTCTGGATTCAGATCTTTCTAGCCAAGGGTCCAAGATTTAGAAGTTTTGTATAGCCGCCTCAAAGCTTATCAAAGTAGGCCTGCATTGGATTCTTGAAAATGGGGAAATAACTGATATCTAGAAAGACAAAATTTTGCACTATCCCCCTCTAATAGAAAAGGAAGATTTGCATGGGATAAATGATTGGTTAAGGAGTAATGGAATCATCAAGCTCCACAATCTCTCCTCCTGGTCTGAGAGAGGAGAATGGTTAAGCTAGCAATCCCCTAATGTATCAACACCTTTGCAGGATGAATTCTTTGCTCTTCTTCTTGAACTTAATGGGAAAGCCCCAGAAAATTTAAAAAAGAAGGTTCAGGTCCAATTAGCAAATACTTAGTGAAAGAAGGTTACAACAAATTGCTGCATAATTACCCACAACTTCCTCACTCACACCTGTGGAAGCATATCTAGAAGCTCGACTGCCCTACTAAGATCAATGCCTTCACCTGGCTATTAGTCCATTAAAAAATTTGAAAGCTGAAAATCTCATAAAGAGAGGAATAGAAGGACTAAATTACTGTATTTTATGCAAAAATGAAGAAGAATCAATTGAGCATCTTTTCTTATTGTGTCCCTTTTATGCTCATGTTTGGGAAATTTCGGTGTAAAGTCTTGGGATCTCTCTTTTTCTGCTAAACCAAATCTCTGGGTTCTTTTTGGAATGGAATCATTAGTATCCTAACAACTGAAGGGGGGAAAAAATTTCAAAAACATTTGGAAGGTGTTCCCAAAGTTCTTCAATTGGAAACTTTGGCTCTCAAGAAATAAGGAAAATTTCGAAGGCGTCCAAGCCAATCTCATTAGAGTAGCCAGCAAGGCCATAATACAAATGAAATAATTTATTCTTGCGCAGGGATGATCTATCAAGCAATAATTTTTTGTCTCATATGGAATCCCAATGGGTATCTCAGTTCTGCAGGTTCAACTCCCCTCAGTCCAAATGTCCAGTTAGAGCTTAGGGATGGGCTCTGGAACTCTCTCCAGAAGCCTTTATTTCTTGGAGGAAGGATCAATGTCAAATGGATCTATTCTTTGATGGTGCTTCGAAAGGGAACCTAGGGATGGCAGGTGTGGAGGGGTCCTTTTTTATCCAGGAGGAAACAAGGTCCTATTTATCGCATGGGGTTTGGGAAAGAGAATGAACAACTAAGCTGAATGGGAAGCTTTAATGCACATATTAGAAGTGTTGAAAGAGTTAAAGATAGACTCGTGTCAAATTTTTAGGGACTCATGGATTGTTATACGAAGGATGAGAAAGCTTCAAGAAAATAGAGAAGAAGGAATAGAAAGGGTGCAGAGGAAAATCTTGGCTCACGTTAAAAATATTTCTGACCTGCAATTATTCCATATAAATTGCCATAATAATGTTGAAGCAGATCCCTTTGCCAATATTGGAAGTAGTTTCCTAGAAGGTGAGCTATTGGTTGTTAACTCTATAAAAACAACTAAATGGACCCAATGCTTCCTAAGCCAACAAAGTCTAACTCTTCTACATCTAAGAAGATAAAGGTTTTTTGTCAGCACCATGAAACTTATAGGGATCCGGTTGAAGTCCTTGATTAACCCAAGGTTTTGTCTTGTTAACAAAGCCTAACTCTTCTACATCTAAGAAGATAAAGGTTTTTTGTCCGCACCATGAAACTTATAGGGATCCGGTTGAAGTCCTTGATTAACCCAAGGTTTTGTCTTGTTGGACAAGGTGGTGGAGGATCATTATGTGGTTTAACGATGCCCCAGTATTTTATGTAATTTCCCTAAACAATTCTAAGGCGAGAGCTATCCATTGAGCTGCAGAGTATTTAATGCGGCTGTAGCAAGCTTAATGATCATTGGATCCTGAGCTGCTTGGACCCAGTGCTTCCTAAGCTAACAAAGTCTAACTCTTCTACATCTAAGAAGATAAAGGTTTTTTGTCAGTACCATGAAACTTATAGGGATCCGGTTGAAGTCCTTGATTAACCCAAGGTTTTGTCTTGTTGGACAAGGTGGTGGAGGATCATTATGTGCTTTAACAATGCCCCAGTATTTTATGTAATTTTCCTCAACAATTCTAAGGCGAGAGCTATCCATTGAGCTGCAGAGTATTTAATGCGGCTATAGCAAGCTTAATGATCATTAGATATTGAACTGCTCGATCCAATGATCATCAAGCTTGCTGTGGCTGCATTAAGTGCTCTGCAGCTGAATGGATAGCTGTTGCCCAATTCTGTGCAGACCCATGTGATACCGTTTATGGTGGACTTCAATTTCGATAGGTCGCACGATTCAGATCCTTCTTCACGTATAATGATCAAGAAGATGGTCATTTGTATCTATAGGGTTGATTCAAGAGCAAGCCGCGGAAATCCCGTTTTCGTTTTTCTATTAAGTTCTCTTCCCCCACCTTCAAAAGTTTCTCTGAGTGGAGCTGTGAGTCCGGAGTAATGAAAGGTAAACCAACTCATCCGTTGAAAGGGAAGATGACGCCAGATGAGTAGGAGGAAGTTAAAAGCTACATGGTGGACTATAAGAAACTTTTCTTCTGTGAACACGAGGTCGCCGCTACAATCCTTAAAGGCCAACGCCACACTGAGCTGGAGATTTCATGATTCAACACCAAGTTGGAGGATGTGGAAACAAGTTACAGGGTAATGGAAGGAGAGCCGAAAAACGTTAAGAGCACTCCGTGGAGGTTGGAGCAGTCACAAGCATAAAACTTTGAAGGGATGCAAAACTTTCTTGTTGGCATAAGAAGCACGCTACAGGAAATCCTAGGAGAGAGCCGAAAAACGTTAAGAGCACCCTGTGGAGGTTGGAGCAGTCACAAGCATAAAACTTTGAAGGGATGCAAAACTTTCTTGTTGGCATGAGAAGCACGCTACAGGAAATCCTCAGGGACATTGATGAGTGGGAAGAACTCCGAGTCAATCAACTCAAGGTCTCAATTGAAGCAATGCAAAAGGAAATGAATGACTTCCTCGAAGATATGCATGGAATACCAAGGAATTTAGGCGCCTCCAATCAACAATACCATGCCTCTCCAATGGAAGGATTATCCTCAACGCATCAGGAAGCAGATAGCACACCATATGCATCGAATCCTTCAGCTGTATTTCAGGAATGAAGACTCGATCCCTTTCTTTTTGTCTTCCAATTTATTTATTTATTTTTCTATGTAACCAATAGATCATAATCTAGTCTACAAGAGGTAGTAGCACATAATTCTCCAGACTAGTAGCTCTAGTTTTTATTTATTCCTTTTCAAACATCTACAAGAGGTAGTAGCATAGAATTCTCCATACTAGTAGCTCTATTTTTTATTTAGTCCTTTTCAAAGATGGATATAGAAAGAAGTGAAGTATTTTGATTTTGTTAAGATGGGAACTATGAACCACATTTGTTCTTAGATATTTTTATATAAATACAAACTCCTTTCAAGTTTTTGTTAAAAAAACATATTTACACCATTTTGATTAATCATTTTTACTTTGATCATGCAATTGTGATTTAGTTCCTCTCTTGTCTCACCTCAAACACATCTTCCTCATGTACATATTGATATGGCTTTGAGTGAAGCGAGGGTTTAAAAATATTGTTGAAAAAATATAGGGATATTGTTGACAATATCACCAGCTTAGATCCAACTTTACCCGGCTCTATCATGCGTCGAGAGGGATCAAATATTTCGAGCTTATACAGTAATTCAATTATACAGTCTTTTTCTTGACAGAAAAAGACTGTATATAAAGAGATAAGCTGGTTTGCACCTCGAAAACATAAAGAGAAAATTGCTGAATCTAAGCTGGAGATCAGCTGATTCAATTATACTGTCTTTTTCTTTGCTGGATCTAAGCTGGAGATCAGTTCATAATTGCTGCATTATTAGAAGTGAAAATTGTAGAAGAGAAAATCCAGATGCCAAAACAAAAACAAAATCCAGAAATTACAGATGGATTCTGGTGCTCACAGATGCCAAAACAAAAACAAAATCCAGAAATTGCAGATGGATTCTGGTGCTCGCCATCAATCACAGAAATGGACTACGAAGGAGAATACATCAAATACTATAATAATCTACTCGTATCAGTTTCTATAATTCAATCGTTTCTCATATGCATACTAGATATAGAAAGTTAAATTATACGCATTCGCATACCTGAGACAAATCTGTAATTGCTCTCAGCCTTATTCCGAAGGTCCAGCTTGTACGTATTGTTTTGAAGTGTGTATAGGTGTTTTGATTTACTTACAAATATATATATATATATATATATATATATATATATATATATATATATATACACACACCTAAGATTATTAATTATTAAGCCGACTTGTATATATATATAGATATATAAGCCGACTTTTTTATGTGACACGTGTCATCTCCACGTTGAGCACAGAATTACACTTCTACCTCACACCGGGCTGTAGAATGCGCCTCTCGACACAATAACAATTAAAAAGTTGATTTTATAGTTTTGTTTGTAACAATATTGCTTTTTTTAAATTTGAGGGTTCCTTTTAAGATTTTGGTTCCAATTTTGTCTATCATTTAAGGCCATATCTTTAAAAAAGTTGTAATTTAAAATTTTAAAACAAAACAAAATGATACTACTCTTAATACCATGTTTCAATTCATGTGTTAATTTAAAGTTTTTCTTTGCAATATCACGAGGTTTTTTTTTTTCTTCAGCAGAAAAAATACCAGATCCTATTATTCAATAGAATCAAAGATCATCATGTACAATCAACAACGAAGACTGACTTCAAAGAGATGTTCAGAAAGGGATCCTCTTGGATCAAGAAGACATAGTCATCATACCACAGGCAAGTAGGGACAACCTGTTTTGAAGCAGGCTTTTATCATCACTCCTGTATGAACAGGTCAGATTTTTGTCTATTTCCTGATATGAGCAGAAATGACATAAAGCATGAGCATAAAAAGATGACAGAAAGTCTCCTCATGAATTTTCTTAGCTCTCTACTAATGACATCAAGAAAGGTGCTTAATGAAACAACACATACTAAAATAACTTAAAAATGCCATGATCAGTAATCTTGTCATCCCAAAATTCCTGGAAGTTCCCAAGGCCTGAATCTAGAGAAAGTGCAGATTTTGAGAGACTATCTGCAATCTGGTTATGCTCACGGTATATGTGTTTCATAATCAAATCCGGAAAATTTCGAAGTAAATCTCTCAGATCATCACACCAATGACTCAGATGGGGTAGGTTCAAAGAGCCTTTTCCAGTTGCCCATGATATAATGACAAGGGAGTCTCCAAAAAGCGAGTGAAGAGGAATTCCCAAGTCTTTTGAGATGGAGAGAATAGCCCACAGAGCCATCAGTTCTAATTTTGTATTTGTACTTCTTCCACAGCCCATAGAAAACTGTATAATGTGAAAACTACTCAAGAACAGAACAAAGCCTGCCCCCCCCCATGTTCTTGGCGGCTGCACCATCGAAAAACCCACAGGGATACTCCATTTTTGGCGGCATACCTATCATCCTATGTTTTAATTTTTTTAAAGGCACAGGGTAAGAATGGAAGAGCAATTCAATATGTTTAAGGACTGGATGAACAACTGGAATTTTCGCTTCGAAAATACATAAATTCCTGTGCTTCCAAATTGACCATAAGGTGAAGAATGGCATATATAACTTTGGAGAGTTCAGAGAGTGTTTTCTGACCCAATTTTCCAGAAGCAGTCGAACCGTAGAGCCTGTAGAGGCAGTATAAAAAGATCCGAAGGAGAACTGTTCTGAAACAGCAGCAAAGGTATTCTTCATAAACATGCATTCCAGGAAAAGGTGCTGTGTGTTTTCTTCCTCTTTTTTGCACAACTAACATAAGCTTGGACCCTGGAAGCCACGTTTAATAAGTTGTTCCCAAGTCAGTAATTTATTTTTAATGAGGAGCCAAATAAAGCATCGGATTTTTTCCGGTATGTTGAATTTCCATAAACCTTGAAAGATAATAGAAAAATCCAGATTGGGCTCTTTTGATTGGTCCACCAAACATTCATAAACTTTTGCCGCAGTTATAGAGCCTGAGAAATTCCTGTACATCCAGAGACAGTGAGCAGGTGAGGATCTAAGTCGAATTCTCCCAAGTTCCAGACCTCTAACATAGTTCTCCCAGAGAGAGTGCCATTCTCCCCCAAGATCCAAGTCCGTGGCAGAGAGCCAGTAATTCATGGCATCAATAGAATGATTTTTGGCTTGAGCAAGAGATATAATGCCATAATCTTCCAAATAAATACGCAGGTCCTTTGGCAGAATGAAACCTGTGCCCATTCCCAATATCGGATCCACACCAACTTTTATGCTTTCACCATTACCTGCCATCCATATAAGACCCATGCCAAGCCAAGTGATGGTATTAATAAAGCCCTTCCAAATAACAGAAACACCCAAAGTTGAGAAAGATTTGCCTCGGAGCCAGGTCAGGACAAAGTGTTTCCTTAAGTATTTCACAGAGATCACTTTGAACCAGAGACCCTTGCCACATAGAGCGAACCAAAAGGATTTAAGTCTTAAGGATATACTAAACCAGTCTAGATTTTTTATGCCCCATCCACCTTGATTGGTAGGCATGGAGAGAGAGGCCCAATCAGCTAGGTGGTATTTTTTCTTAGATCCCGTGGATCCCCAAAGAAAATCGAAGATTAGACATCTGAGCTTCTTCAGAATTGATTTTGGTGTAAGTACTAAAGATAGCCAGTAAAATAGTAAGCTGGTCAGAACAGCCTTTATAAGGACCAACCTCCCTCCCAAAGATAATAACTTAAAAGACCAATGATGAATCCTCTTTTCAAACTTTTTTATGAGCCAAAACCAATCTCTTATCAAATAGCCCGTAGGTTTTATAAAGTAACCAAGGTAATTTAAACCCAAGGAGATGTCCTGGATTTTGAAAGATAAAGAACGAGAGATTCTGTTAAGATGCTCATCATCAGCATTGTTAAACAGAAAGCAAGACTTCTCAGCATTTATGAGCATTCCTGATGCTTCGCAAAAAGTGTCCATAATAACATTAAAAGCTGCCCATTCTTCACAAATACCCAAACCAAATAGAATCACATCATCAACAAAAAGAAGATGAGTAAGGGAAAGGTCCTTTGAAATTTTTATCCCTTTTACCAGACCCCGCCTACGGGCATCCTCAATAAGGAGGCTGAGGCCCTCAATCACTAGTATAAAAAGAAGGGGGAGAAAGTGGGCATCCCTGTCGAATACCACGAGAGGCAGTAAAAAAAGGGGAGGGGGATCCATTTATGAGAATAGCAAAGTTTACCGATGTTAGGCATCCCATTATCCAGTTGACTCCTTCCAAAGGTATACCAATTTGTAGAAGAATGAGCCTCATAAAAGACCAGTTGACTCTATCAAAGGCTTTGGAGAGATCAATTTTGAGGACAAGAGCACTCTTATTCCTAGTTTTGACAGTATGGAGAACTTCATGAGTGATTGCCAGGGGTTTAGAGATCTGACGATTAGTGAGAAACCCAAACTGCTGCGGTGAAATGAAGCAATCAAGAAGAGGTTTGAGACGACTCGCAGCAACCTTGGCTATCAACTTATAGATTAGGTTACAGAGTGAGATAGGACGGAAGTCAGCAAAGGTTGAAGGGTTGTCTTTTTTAGGAATAAGGGTGATAAAAGTCGAATTGAGAGAGGGCAGAATCGACCCAGTCCTCCGAGCTTCTTCCACCAAAAGTACCAGTTCATCCCCTAAAAGATTAAAAAAAGCTAGAAAAAACTCAACTGGAAACCCATATGGTCCAGGTGATTTATCTTTCTTGAAAGACTTCAGAGCTCTTTCGATTTCCAAAAGAGTCACCTTAGAGATGAAGTTAGACCGTGCCTCAGGGGAAAAAAAAGATGGATAAAGTTTAATGACATTCAACTGAGCTGAAATAGTGGTGAGATTGTCATCTTTGAAAATGCTATGAAAGTGCCTAACTCCCATATCTTTCAAAGCCTGGTCCTTTTCCACCACCAAGCCATCCTCATCCTTCAGACTCCAAATCGCGTTGTGGTTTTTCCTAGCTGAAGCTACAGAACGAAAAAATTTGGTATTTGAGTCACCCAAAGTAGCCCATATCATCTTGCTTTTAATCTTGGCTGAGAGGATCTCATGATCCCTTAACTTTTTCAGATCCAGTTGTAGAGCTTTAAGGGTAGAGAGAGTCTCAGCTGAGAGGATACCTGATTGAGAAGAAGCAAGTAAAACATGAATCTCTTTCTCAAGTAGAAAACTCTTTTCTTTCAATTCAAGTGACTTATGATGAGTCCAATCTTTGATTTTCGCTTTCAACAGCCTAAGCTTCAACGAGAATGAGTCCATGTAGGAAACACTGGGGTCCAAGGCGAGGTGAGACCACTCAAGTTTAATCATGTTAACAAAATCATCGAAGACCAGCCAAGAGTGATTGAATTTGAAAGGGAAGGCACAAAGAGAAGAGTTTTCTTTCCATTCCAAGATAACCGGATAGTGATCTGAGATGGCCGAGGGATAAGTCCAAACCCTGTGTTGTGGGAGATGGTCAATGAGGCTGGAGGATAGTAAGAATCTATCCAATCTTTTACTGATTCCATCATCACCCGAGCGGCCGTTTCTCTAGGTTGGACCAACAGAGGCTGGGGCAATGTCCACAAGCTGATGGGAGGAAAAGAGTTGTGTAAAAAAGGGGGCTAGTGGATCGGGGTGGGCCTTTTTTCCCCAGAATTCGGAGCAGCTTAAGGTAAGATTGAGATCCCCAGCTAGAACCAGGTTAGGTTGACTGAGGAGACCACCTTGTTCAGCCAGATTCCAGAAAGATTCACGATTGCTATAAGGCCCGTAACAATTAAGAAGGGAGAGATTCATAGAGGAGCCTCGGACCTGAACTTTAAGAAGAATGCCAGCCACTATACTGAAGGCTTTGATTTTGAAACAGCTAGGATTCCAAGCAGCTAATAAGCCCCCCGAGAGTCCTGTGGAGCTCAGAGCGCAATATTCCCACCCTGGGCGAAGTTTTGAGAAGGCCAAAAGTGCTAGATGCGAGCTAGACATAGTCTCCTGTAGGATGATAAGGTCCGGAGCAAGGGATACAAAAAGATTCTGAAGGCTTTTATGTTTGGCTAGGCCTCCAAAGCCACGAACATTAAAGGAAAGAATCTTCATTAAGAACCAGATGAGACAGGCTTCTTTGCTCTAAGGGCCCTAGGAGAAGTAGAATGGGTAGAACGAGCAGCTTCCTTCAATCTAGTAGAAAGAGGAGTATAAGAAGGAGGTGCGTCTGAGGAGGAAGGAGGGGCTTTTTTTTTTGTTTTCCTCCGAATAGTCACATTTTGGAAACGTATAGAGTCCAAAGGGAGAACTGAAGGGGATTGAGGAGTTTTATCAGTAAAGATGTCCAAAGAGGTCTGAAGTGAGGGATCCGCGAAAGAAGGGGTCATGAACGGACTGCAGGGAGGCGAGGGTATCAAGGAGGGCCTGGAACCAGGCAGAGGTGGGAAATCTAAGTCCGAGAAAATAGAAGGAGCCTCTGAGAAGTGAAGGGGTGAAGGGGGGGAAGTCAAAAGGGGAAGCCTTGGCTCATGAATCAAGACCGGTAACACAGTGGTAGTAGATAGCTTCTCTGGAGAGATCAAAGGAGTCTTGGTAGGCACGGCTTCAAAAACCCCAGAATCTAGGCTCACAACTGAATCAGAGGATGGGCCTGTGACTTCCTTAAAAGGCATGGTTTTAAGGGACCGAGAACCTAAGTTCGAGCCAGATCCAAAAGAGGGGCCCATGACTGCCATACTAGGCACAGAAGTGAAAACCTGAGTCTCAAAGATTGATTCAGATGCAGAGGAAGGGCCCGAGGCTACCTTGTTAGGCACAAAATCAATATCCCGATGCTCTAGGTTCAAATCTGATTCAGGAGAGAGGCCTGAGACTGCCATGATAGGCTCAGAATCAAGATCCTGAGACTCAAGGTTCAAATATGATCCAGAGAAGGGACCCGAGTCAGTCATATTAGGCAAAGTAACCAGAGCCCTGGGCTCTAAGTTCACATCAGAACCAATAGGTGGCCCCGGGACAGTGACCGAGTCCATAAACAGAAGGTCTTGCTCAGTAGCATCATCAAAAAAAGAGCAAGCCTGAGAGAGCGTACCTTTATTAAGCTTGACTTCATCAATGTTCCTTGTAATGGGAGAGGAGGAAGGTGCAAGAGCCTGTGGAGGAGGTGCTGGATTAGGAGAAGAAGCTCGTTTTCTGAACTCCGGACAGGTCTTTCGGAGATGTCCCACAGCTCTGCAAAAGCTACAACGAAATGGCACATTTAAATAATCAATCCTCTGCCATATGACTCTATTGTTGTAGATGATATCAGCCTCAGCTGGGAGTCCTGTGGATAAGTCCAGTTCCACAAGAATTTTTGCCTTCCTCTTGTCATAAGTATGGAGAAAGTCAACTTCAACAGCAATGAACCTCCCTAGTGTATTTCCGATACCTTCCATTACTTCTCGATTCCACAGAGGAAGCGGCAAACCAGGTAAAATGGCCCATAAATGTCGCTTTTTAACCTGTTCTTTCTGAGGGTCGAAATGTACGTGCCAACGATCCAAAACTAGAGACCCTTCACGTATGCGCCATAAGGAATTTAGAACTGACAGCGCATGTGCTACTTCCAAGAACACAATAACTATCCAGCCCCTGGCTAATAAGCTGATCGAGGGTGTATACGAGAAGAGGGGTTTCCAATTTTCGGCGGCCCAGGTTTGCCAGTCATTCTTCCCCATTTTTGTATATTCCAGTCTGCCGATGAGGGCACGAGTGCATAGAGCCTCTACTCTGTCCAAAAAAATGTCTCTGCCAAGAACATAACGTAATTTTCCCTCTCGAACTTTAAGTGCCTTAGCAGATCTTCGTTGTCGACTGCGCAGTCTGGAAGGTGATAGGTTTTCTTCCATCCCAAGACACAGTAATGATAAACCTCGACCAACAAGGACAGAACTCGTAAGGGCTCCAAAATACACAAAAAGGAGAAGTCACACACACGTAGGAGATGCACATAAAGTCCACAAGGAGGTTCAGAAAGGGCAAAGGGGGGAGTCAACCCCACAAAAGGAATCCAAAAAAAAGAAGGTTCTGAGTGACGAAAGAAAACCCCCAAATCGCTGACATAAAAACAAGAAGGACACTCGCAAAATAAGGGTGAGTTGCCAGATAAGAACCCCCTAGAAACCCGCTAGCTCGTGTAAGAAGAACTTGGTCGGAGCACTGAACCGCTGACTAAACCGTCGAAGAAGCAAGAAAGGAGACTGGTAATGCCGCAAAGTCCGGACAACCCTTCAAAGAAACCCCGAGAGAAATCATACAACCGAAAAAGGAGTCAGAAGGAGACTGACCATCCAGACCCAGCTCATGTAAATTGAAACTTCCCACTTTTTTCTGCTGGTTGGTACTAGTCCTCCACCGTGGAGGATGGACTCCAGCTGCCGGGTCTGGAAATAGAAGAGTCAGTCCTCAAGAAAACGAAACCCTAGCGACGACCGAGATGCACCCACTAGAGTAGGAAAAAGAGAGAGGAGGAAACTAAGACAGGTAAAAAACCAGGAGAAACTTCAAGGGACGGGACAGAATCATCCACACAACCAAAAAGACAAACCCTACATCAAGAAGGAGTAAGAAAAATAGCGGCACGATAACCTTCCATACCTACAGAGACAAGAATTGTAGAGAGTAGGGCAGAAAACAAGAAATGCAGCAGGGTGTGGCCTAGCCCCGGCGCCATAGCCCCGGTTCAGGCTGCAATCGAGCTCTCCTCATGAAACCCCAGCTGAAGCATTCTTCCATGAGTTCAATGCCAATATCACAAGTTTTTTATTATTATATTAACCCCCTAACATGAAGCTAATTAGAATTTTCTCTTGAAACAACAACTCTTGTGAAATTAATAACCATGTCTCATTCATTTTCCTAATAATATCAAACTACCCATTTCTTATACAAGCTTTTGTCATATAAAAAGTTATAAATATAAACTAAGATAATTAATGTCCATTGGAGGTAGCTTGGGTGGAATGATTACTATACTCCCCACCCATGTTCAGCCCTTGTAAGTGACATGTTTGAGCCCTTAAATGGGCATATATGATGCTCTTCTTGAGCCACCTTCACAGCGGCAATATCCAACTTTCTTACATTCCTCATGGAATACCAGGAGGTTATCCGTGGATGTAGCAAGCACCGATCTTTGGTGCCATGAACCACATAACAAAAACTAAGATAATTAAATAAAATAAGAAGTAAATAAAAGAATCCTCATAAAGAGTGCCCAAATGAACTCTCTCTTTCAAGGAGTTTTAGAATGATGAAGTGGTTTCTGAGGGATCTTTGAAGGTTTTTTAATCACAAGTTTTTCTTGCTTTGATTGGCAACTATGATAGTTTTATGTGTTTGTAAGTTGTCTCTTATAATAGGAGGTTGTTTTGGGATGAATTGTTGGTATAATAATATGGAGTACATGTTTTGAAGGATGATATGTACTGGCTTGAGGGTGGATAGTATTTTTAGGTTAGTAATACTAAAGGTTTGATGTAAATTGATGTATACTTTTATTCTTAATGAATATCAAGTATATGGTTTTTCCATAAAAAAATACCCTTAAAAATATTTATTAAAACTCACATTATAAATTTGATTAAAACTCGCATTATAAAAAATATCATCTTTATCTCTCACATATATATAATAATATTTTCATATTTTCATATTTTCATATTGTCATATTGTCATATTAAGTCTTCATTACCATCCAAATTTTAAAAAAGAGTTTCATCGAGCTTTGCCATAGTCGCACATTGAAACTAGCCTCTTAACAATTTTTTATTCTTGAAGCCATACAACAAAAAAATAAAATTCATATAGATCAAGAAGAAAAGAAACATGCAAATGCGAGCATTGTAGGAAGACTTCTTTAACAAAATAGTCGATTGTATTGATAAAATTTATGTGATATAAATGAGAGGTTGGTAACCTTCTTTATACAACTTAAATTTTAATTTGTTAATAAAAGTAACAAGGAAGCCAACAAGTATGGCTAATGATAATCAATGAGATAATTGGGCTTGTATTAATATAGAAATCTAGTTTGAGACAAATCAAGTGCAAAATCTGGATAATTTTCACAACATAAAAATACCCCTTATAATGCAACAACAACATTTATACAAAATAATCAAAATACATACAAAATAACTTTATAAATCTAAAATTTATTATACAAAACATTGAAAAACAATACAAAATAGTTTTTAAATGTAAAATTATTACGAAATATCATAATGCAACAACAACATTTACACAAAACAATCAAAATACGTACAAAGCAACTTTTTATATTTAAGATTTATTATACAAAACATTAAAAAACAATCAAAATACATACAAAGTAACTTTATATCTAAGATTTATTATACAAAACATTGAAAAACAATACAAAATAGTTTTTATATGCAAGATTTATTAAGAAATAAAGATGTGGTAATGTTATTTAAGACAAAAATAAGCTTGTGTTAACCTTGCAGACGAAATATACACCTATTACACTGGTCAAGACACATCAAATATGGAGTCCATTCCAAGAACGTATCCTTTTAGCCTTATCATAACCGTTATTGACATATCTAATAATAATGACATTCACTGAATTTGAACCTAAGCTTCCATGATGACAGAATTAGTAAAAAAATTTAAACAATAATTTATATCAAGTAAGTTAATACAACAATTTGAAGTGCATTTAACTGCCACTGGTGGGCCATCTCTTTTCCAAAAGAAATGACAGATTGCCATTGGGCATTGAAATCTTGCTTTTGGGGACGGTCTGATATGTAGTTTGTCATTGTGAATTTGTGATTATAGCCGCATAGCATGTTGCTGATCATGTAATCATTAGAGTGCAGTAACATTTTGTATTCGTGTCCTAAAGGCTTAGGTAAACGTATCCAATGTTGCCAAAAGTTTGACTTCTTGTGTAATTACAGTGCCTTGAAATACATTGGATTCGCTGTGAATTTTGCCAAAGGGTTGTAAAACCATAGCTCAATTCTTGAATCCAACAAAATCAGAGTAATCTATTTTCACTTATAAGTTGTTAGTGCACTAAGCCATGATAATTGCTTCTTTCTTCAAAAATTTCCAACGCACCAGTGCGATAGGGTGGCAAGTTATAAGATTCTTATTTTAAGCCCTGATTAACTTGGCCAAAGCTGGGTTACTTTAGGGTGTTACTGAACTCAGCCACGAGAATGGTTATTTCCCCAAAAATTTACAAGTCATGTCAGTTAAACATGGTGGCAAGTAATACAAATTTTTTAAGCCTTGATGGAGTTAGCCTTGCTTGTTTTTATGGGCTTTTTTCGGCATGAAGCTTGCACCTGCCATTCATAAGCAGCCGGTGTGAACCTCCCAAGCTAAGATGAGATTGTGTGTGCCTAATAAGAGCAGAACCATGCTTACACTCTGAGTTTCACCAACACAAAATAAAAAGACTTCCAACCAGATTGAATCTGTGCCTAATAGAAACAACGGGTGATAAATGACAAGGAGATTCTGGAAGAAACAACCTGTATCGTAAGTATCATCACATAAATGTCTATTTGATATCCTTTCTCTTTTCCTTCAATAGTTCCATTTTGATTTAATTCCCCATCTCAATGAATTTGAATGTAATTTGGCTTTTCTGCTTCTTCAAAAGTTTCATGATGTATGCACTTATATTTTTGTCAATGGCTTGCAAATACACCCACCATTCAGGCTGCACTTGAATTAATAGCTCTTAAGAATTTAGTTTAGCTTCAAATTTATTTCATACTCTACAATGTAAGATGTGATCTTGAATTAATAGCTCTTAAGAATTTAGGTTAGCCTCAAATTCATGGAACATTTATAAAAATGGGGGCCTCTCAAGAAAGAAATGCTGAGGCATGACTGATCTGCAAAAGGTTGAAACAGAGCTCGGTCTTTATGTATGGCGTTCAAGGATTTGATCGCAACATTTCTGAGAACGTTATAAATATTCAGTTTTGATAGGAAACAGATATACAAAAGTTAAAAGTTTGACCTGGGACACATAGACATCACGATGTCTTGGATGGATGATTCAAATTACACGAGCACTAGATTCTTAAGATTATACAAGAGCAATAAATAATCTAATTCTACACGCAATCCTCTGGTATACTTGAAATTGTGATATTCTGCAATGGAACCCATGTATACGCAACATCATCTGTTGAAGATCTTATTCTATCTCGTGCTTGGCGCAAGATGAAATGAAATGATGAATAGATTATACCAATCTACAATATTATAGGCAACAAAGGGAAAAAATCCTCAAAAAGAAGGCCGCTTAAAGGCATCCTGGATAATGGATGCAACCATGAAAATGTAGAGTCAGTGAAAGCTTCATCAGTATGAAATGCACTCTCCACTCGTACTGAGCTTCTGTGAAGCTTATCCACATCTGAAAATGTTACATTCATTTGCAAAAATAACTTAGTGAGGAGAGTAGATTGAAAAGAGCTAAAGGTTCAAATAATTTTGAGTTTGGATTCCTGCTTTACCCTTGATGTCTTTAAGCAACGCCTTTGTAATTTCTACGGAAAGAAGTGCATTTCTCAAAGCAAACTCTTCATACTTTTCAGTGAAGATAATTTCATCATGATGTTTTAAAATTGTATTTACGGCTATTTCTTTCAAAGCAGTAGCAGAGCACACTGTTGCTAGCTCAAGAACATCCAAAACGTTTGAGGGGTTGATAGAAATTGAAATGTGAGCCTCACAAATTTTACTTAAGAAAGGAATGTCATATTTGTCAGCTGCTATGAACAACACGTGACTGTGTTGTTCAATATTCTCCTCTGAGATGTTCCCACTGTATAAAAACTCCAGCAAGCATCTCAGTTCGTCATGGCTCATTTCTGGAATGGGGATTGGACCGGTATGTGGGTACTTGCATTCATCAGCTTCAAACATGCTTCTGAAAACTGAGGACTTTGTTGCCTGCCAGAATAACATATATCAGTAGAAAAAAATCCAAATTTCTACTCCGCAGTCAAAATTCTTTTGGTGTCCCCAATCAAAATGAAAAAAAGGAGACCCTAAATAAATTAGGGAATAACTCATAAGTGATGCAGCCATACTTGATTAATAAATTAAAATTGCTACTGAAACAGTAGGAATGCCAACAGAGCATTGGATGCAAGCCCCTGGGATTTCGGTACAATAGTTACCCCTTAGACTTGGCGTCCTAGCTGAAGGAAGCCCACTCTTTGTAATATAGCCTTTAAGGATAAGTTTCTTAAAGATCTTTCCCAAAAATGGCAGGAATGTCGTAAACAAATATGCTCCGGAGAAAATTGGTTCGGACTAGATATGAATTTTTCTGTCAAAAATAGTTGAGAATTTTTTTTAAAACAAAGTATAAAGTTTAAACTTCTTAAATTGACAGTCATACCCTTAAAGATAAAACCACTTGCTTTCAAGTTCTTTCGCTGATCATTACAATACCCCTGGTCTCATCAGATCAATATAATTGCAGTCACTCTGAAAAAGAGAGGGAACTCTGAAGGTATTTTCATTGATTGATATATTGAGAAAACTGTGACGAATTTCCATTCTTCAATATATTTAAATTTTGTTTCCTATCCAAAAAGAACAGGAAAATAATCCTGCAAACAGGGCACTGGTTCATTTGTGAAGTTGATGGAGCGATAAGCCATTCATTAGGGTGGTTTTGTTGTTGTCTGCTTTGCCCATATGGTATGAGTTTCAAAAAGGATGAGGCCAGATGCAAGAACAAGGCTCTGCAAACAGGGCACTGGTTCATTTGTGAAGTTGATGGAGCGATAAGCCATTCATTAGGGTGGTTTTGTTGTTGTCTGCTTTGCCCATATGGTATGAGTTTCAAAAAGGATGAGGCCAGATGCAAGAACAAGGCCTTGGTTCATTGGTGATGTTGATGGAGTGTTAGGCCATCCATTAGGTGGTTCCATTCTTGCTGTTGTCTGCCTCATCCGTATGGTATGAGTTTCAAAAAAGAATGAGGCCAGATTCAAGTCCAAAGCAGTAATTGGAACAATAGACATGCTTCAGACTTACCATCTAAGCCAAAGGATGGCCTACTCCATCTGCATAACATGAGCTTCAAAGGGATGAGGCCCTGTGCAACTACCAAGCAATCTTGGCAAGAATAGATACCCCTCAGACTTAGAGTTTCTAAGGGATGAGGTCGGGTGCAAGTCTCAGGCTGCTTTGGGTAGAAATAGAATAGATTCTCCCAGACTTTGTGCCTAAGCCAAAGGATGGTTTTCTCCAGCCATATGGCATGAGTTTCAAAGGGATGAGGTGGTGTACAATTTCCAAGCAATTTTGTCAAAATAGATACCCTTCAGACCTAGCATTGGAATTAGTTTTGAAGGGATGAGGTCCAGTGGAAGTCTCAGACTGATTTTGGCATGCGTTTTAAAGGAATGAGGCCAGGCACAGCATTGGACAAATTTGGGAGAATAGGCACTAATATGAACACACAACCAGCAAAAAATAATCTCACATAAATAAATCAACTGACAAGTATGCAAGTGCAAAAGAAGAGAATCTCGAATTGTACACTCATTTGCATTATGTATATATATAGGAGTACATGGAGTCCAAAATTGGGATGCACATGCATAGCTTTTATCACTTGGCTTTTTCTAAATAAAGCTAAAAGTGATAATGATAAGAATAAGATAGTACACATAACGCACGCAAGATAGTACAACTACGCTACAGTGCAAGCATGTTTACTGGACTAATTTTATTGGATACCTCTCAAACCTGACATCTAAACGAGTTGTCTAAACAGGGGATGAATTTCTCCCTGTTTTTGGCTGGATTTTACAAATTTCTGGCCATGAATCTTCACGGAATTTTCAAAATGCATAAAACTCTGCTAAATCTTACAGAGTGTGGGTGCTGGGGTTTTTGTGTCATGTGATTTCATTTCTGCGCTTAAAATCGCCAAACAAACAACAAAAAATACAGATTTTGTGGGTTAAATTCACCAGATTCCAGCAGAAAATCAACCTGAAAATCAAAATTGTCCCTAGTTAGCGGATCCACATCTATCTAAATTAAAGGATTGAATTCTGCACTCTTATGCCACGAGTCAAAGGGGTGGGGCTGGGTGCAACTTGCAAGTTTGGGGCAATTTTCCCAGAATAGATACCTCACAAACCTAGCACCTAAGACAAAGGATGGCATGTTCCACCCATATAACATGAGTTTCAAACAAATGATCTCAGTACAAATCAATGAGAATATTAATATAATAGATACCCCTCTGACCTATGACAATTTTGATAGAATAGAATCGTACATACCCCTCTGCCTAGCACCTAAGACAAAGGATGCTCTGTTCCACCTGAGTTTCAAACAAATGATCCCCGTACAAATTCCTGACATTTTTAATCGAATAGATACCCCTCTCACCTATGACAATTTTGATAGATAAGATACCCCTCTGACCTTACCACCTATGCCAAACGATAGTCTGCTCCAACCTTATGGCATGAGCTCCAAAGGGACAGGACCGATTACAAGGGGCTTAAAATCAATGGGCGTTTTAATTATAAACTGGTTCTCAACATGTATTGGATTTGTTGAAAATATATTGCTCAATGCTCTCAGAGGCTTTTAACAAGTCAAAAAACGTGAGCCTGTAAATGAAAGAGCTGCTGCCACTACAAAAGCCAAGAAACCAGGCCTTTCAGATTTTTTTTTCTTAGAAATTGCAAAATGGAGAAACATACCATGACAACACGATGGGCATGGATTGGAGGCCCATATTTTGGAACAAGCTCCACATCTGGATGCAATTCTTCATTGAACGCCATGACTAATGATTCTAAAAATTTGTATTGCTCAAGAAGGGCATCGTCCAGCTCTTTCAACTGTTTCAGCTGGTTGAAGGCCTGTGCAAGCCCCTGCCCAAATCAAAATTCTGTCAATTTTTGTCCAAAACAATCGAAAACATCATTGCCCAGTGGTTAAATCAGACCACTTTCAGTGCTCAGACCGGGGTTTGAAACCTCGCAGAAAATTTATTGCCACTTTATTGCAACCAACAGAGTTAGGCATGTCAAAATGGTCAGGTACAAGTCCGAGATGAATTTGATGGGCCGTAAAACCACTTCCATAAGAAAAAAAAGCAATTTAAAACAGCATAATCTTTTTCATAGAATGCATTAAACCTGATGCGCTTTTCACAAAGATACTGATTTCCAGGAATCTAACCTTCTGAGCAAGCCCCTTTGATTTCTCTTGTTCTTCTTCTGTTAGGTTGTCCAGCTTGTTTGTGAGAGCCAAAATGCACCTCGCACCCTCATAACAGCTTGCACATATGGTGTTCCTCGGAGGTCTGAAGATGCTTACTATGGAACTGCACAAACAGCAATCCATGACGAGTCACAGCTGGGAGAAAATGGTTGTTGCTGAAAGTGATCAGAATGAATTGGGTTCTCCGTGTTATTGAGGAACAATTGCAGATGTGAATTCATTGAAGTATTTTTGAAGCGCAAGGAATGTGTGAAGAGTTTGAATGAAGGAAGGCATGATGTAATACCTTCCCATGGTAATTATCAATTTATAACTGGCATCAGTTCTTCAATTCCATTGATTGATTCTCAGGGAACGTGTGAAAAGTTTGAATGAAGGAATGATATAATGTCTACTCGTGTTAGTTAATTTACCTGGCATCAATACCTAATCCCATTGTTGACCTTCTTCCTAAATGGATTGCTGCGAATATTTATAGAGGAGGGTGGATGGATTTCCATCCAGCGATCAAACAGACCCCACTATTCTCTTTTCAAATTTTATATGAAAACATCCCATCATTTTGTTATCTTTTAAAATTAATTTCAGTTATGAAAAATTATGATTTATTATGTTAAAGATTTTGAACAATTTTGAGTGATAACCATTATTTATTATGCTTAAGATTTTGAACAATTTTGAGTAACAACCATTATTTATTATGAACAATTAATTAAAATTCTGATTTATTATGTTCAAGATATTGAACAATTTTGAGTGATAACCATTATTTATTATGCTCAAGATTTTGAACAAATTTGAGTGACAACCATGATGATATAAAGACTCATGATTTATTATGCTCAAGATTTTGAACAATTTTGAGTGATAATCATAATGATATAAAAAAAATTAAGAATAAGTTTTAATGGTTAACTTAATTTGTAAGAAGAGAATATTGTATTAGTTTGGAAACGTTATGAGTTAGAGCCTTGACTATTTTAGGATATAGGATAGTTAATCATTGTTATCATTCATGAATATTATGGGGAAGTATTGATGGGTTTCTTAATCAAGTTTTCTTTGAAAAAATAAAATAAAACCAATAATAATTTAAAAAAGAAAAGAAACAAAAGTTAAGACCGATAATGATTAATGAAGTGGTTATATACTTTAAAACATTACTTACATTATAATTATAAATTTCTATTAACAAATATTTTAAATTTCTATTAAAAATATTTTAATTAGTAAAAATTGTTGGAATTCAGTAAGAATGGTTGGAATTTAATCAAGAAAAAATGTTAAAATTCACTAAGAATTATTAGAATTTAATACTAACAAATATAAACATTTGCAATTACATTATCTAAACAATACATGGGTTCAATGACAAAGAGTAATTAACTCTTATTTAAACAATATCATTTTTAAACATTAAAAATAAGATTCGATAAAAAAATTACATACTATAATCTTTAAATGTTTAGATAACTCTAATATAATAATTTAAAATGATCATAATTCTTCAAATAATTTTTTGATAAAAATCCATAAATTTTATCTCTTCATTTATAATATTCTTTTTTATTTAAAAAATTAAACAATATATTCAATTTTATTTAAAAATTTAAACATTAACTTCTTTAACCTAAATAAAGCTTTAAAATATTTAATAACCTTCTGAATATTAAGTTATAAATTATTAATATTTATTTATTTATTTTTACCCATTACAATGTTTACATATATGATTGTTTGTTGAGAATAAATATTCATTCCAACTATCTCTACCCACTTTTGCCAACCAAAGAATCTAGTTTAGTTTAATGATCGTTTCATCAATCATCACCATCTCACGAGCATCTATTACATAGAAAAATAAATATTTATTTGTTATATAAATGACCTTCTCTTATTTAATGTATTTTTGGGGGATTTATTGCCTAGGAGTGGAATCATGCGTTCATAGGATCTATGAGTATTGCAACGTGATGGCTTAGCTGGTTGAGATCATTACTTTATTTCAACAATCTTCACTATGAAGAAACACTACAACAATTTTATGAGCATATTTATTTATAAGTGAAAAATATGAATTTTAAGATAATGTTGTATTTATTTTATTTAAAAAAGGTTATATATATATAAAAGTTTAATAGTTAAATATATGCTTATAATATTTTCTCTTAAATAGATATATATTTTATAAATTTTGGTAATCTTATAATTATATTATTATAAATAAACATGATATAAATATTTTGATTTTTAAAATAAATTTTTTATGTTAATTAATTATATTTTATAAATATTATATACTAACTTGTTTATAGATATAGTAAAGATAATGATTACCTAAACCAACTTTGATTCACGTATTTTTATATGAACAAACATACATTTATTTTTTGTTATAATAAGTTGTTTTTATTTTCCTTATGACGCATGGCACGGGAGAGTAAGGAGGCTCCATAGAAATAAGCTAGCCCACTCTAGATGATTGGACACCTGGCATGGGTAGGTGAACAAATGGCAAAGGATTGGTAGCCTGAGTACATGCAAGGACGTTGCACTTTGAGCCCAAGAATGATAGCAATGCAAGGCATTGAGGGTGGAGACAATTGTAGACAAAGAAGAGGCATGATGCTTATGATTTTGTTCCCTCCATTTGCGATCATAGTCATTTCGTCTTGTGTGGGTTGTCAGTGCATGATTTTAGGCATGAATTCAACAATTGCTAAGGTATGCAGAGAAGAAACCTCATTAATTTCCTTCCCTGTTCTTAATGTGCTAGTTGTTTTTTCGATATTCTAGTCTGGCAAGGGGCAAGTTAATCCTAGCAACCCTAAGGGTTCCCCTTTCTCTCTTGTCCTACATAGTTTGAGGTCACAAGCTGCAAGGTCGATTCTTTGAATTTGAGGCACGAAAATGATGAAAGGTGTGTGACCTTTGCCGGGGCAAAAAGACCAAGGAAACACCCACATGCTACATTTCATTTAAGATATGAAGGAAGCTAAAGTTGTCTATAGTTGGGTTATCCCAGCGTGGACTCAACGTCTAATTGATAGCATGGAGACCTAGGTAGAGCAAGAGCAAGATGTGACTAATCTAGATGTGATTAAGGAAAAAATAGGAAAAATGGTGGAAGATGGAAGCATGCTTAGGACTCGGGATACCAAATTTATGATGATGGTCACTCTCTACTAGCAGATGAAGATCCTACTAGGAAAAACTTTCATGATGTGCAAGCTTATGGATTTGCACTGTGTAGAAAGCTCTCATGGACAACAAAGAGGAGAAAAAGGAAACCTTTCTTCAACTTGATGAGACCTAGGAGACCCGGGAGAAGCTCAAAACAATGGAATCCACTCTTAAATTAATTACCAAATCCTAAATTGAGCTAGGAATCGAGCTCAACATGCTAGCCATAGTTACTATGGGCATGGTATTCAAGGAAAGGGACACAATAGAATAGACTAGCTTGGCTCTGGTGGTGGTTGAGGTGCCTTCCATTATCACGCTCTTTCATGACGCTCAACTTCAGGCTCTGTATAATTGTTTGCTTTTTAGATTGCATGGGGTCATTTTGTTTTGGTAGTAATTATGTGAGATATGTCAGACTCATTTTTCACAGACCTAGAGTCTTAAGGCATTATAATACTCGATATTGTTTTGATAAATCGTTAGCTAAGATATTTGACTGTAGCCCCTTTTGGAAAACTAATGATAAACTATGGTTTGTGGTGGTTTTGTTAGTCCTAATTTTTTTATATATTCTAGAATCTCAATGTGCTTTGGGTATCGTCCAACATCAATTGCATTATGAATTTTATGAGAGCTTGTTCATCATTTTGTGATATTTATTTTCTTCTTTATATTAGTTGTTGTAAGTAGATATAAATAGTTTTGACCTTCTAAATTGACGTTAATGATACCCATCTAGCAAACCATCTGTATTTTACTCTCAATCTCATTATTACACAACTTCTTTTTTTTACTTAGTCATGCTATAACTTTTAATGGTATAAATAAATTTAACAATGATTGTTTATACCATCTCTTAACGATGAATCCAGGAAACAATATCTTTAATTCATCCTCATTTAAGGCTTGAATTAATTTTGAAGAAATGACAAAGAGTAATCAACTCTTCTTTTTAATTAACTCATGTTTATACAATATCCAAACAGAATCTTACTTTACTTCTAATAGGGGAAGCTCAACTTTTAGAAGAGAATTGGGTATTATCTTTAACTTTAAGTTTTGTTTGTTTGTTTGTAAGCAACAGTAGAAAATCATATTAATAGGGAAAAAGTGTATAGAGCATCAAAATCTTGCTATGGGGACTTAAACTATGAGGCCACCCACCCATTCTGTCAAAAAAACTAGAGTTGGGTTTTCCTGAAAAATAAAAAAGTTTGCTCTTCTCAGAGCTATACACTTTGAATGACATATTACATATAAGAAAATGACTATATATAAACATGAAAATTACACATTTTAAAAGCAAAGAGAACCATAAAAACCATGAGTTGCAAAGGGAACCAGGGATGGCAGTGGAGTGTCTAGGGTGTAGCATCTCCCACAAAGAAGTCTGACATCTCCTCCATGATCAGGTAAGGTCCACACAATTCATTCGGGTGGTAGGTTGCATCTCCTGTAGTGCAGCAATGGCGTTGTTTGGAGCCTCGCGACTGTGTTTTACATGCGTTGTGATTCTGGTGTTCTCCATGTGCTCCTACATCAAAACATTGGAATTTCCAACAGTTGCAGAAATCTCACCTCCCGTTCCACATTGGTCCTTGTCGCCACCACCTTCCTCATTGCCTTCGCTATGTGAAAACATAATAGTGCCGCAAATTGAAATTAACCTCTAGGGTGCTTAGTTGCGCATTGTTCTGGTTAAGGCAGGTGCGCATTCTCTGTGCCATGTCCCTGGCACCATTCCACTTAGTTGTCAGGTCCTCCATCAACATGGTCTTCATGCTTTTAATAATCCAATAGTGATTTATTTTGCCATCGTTTCTTTCGGAGGCTAAATGTTCAAAAACCGCCTTACATTCCCAATCATCAATCATGCATATAACATGCATGGATACCTGCGTCGCATACCCATCAGTATCTCCGAGGTTTGCCTTACGACGACCACCTCCACGACCTGTACTGCCTCTACGCGGAATGCCGTGTTGCCTAGGCATTTTCTCCTTCAACTTTGCTGGTAAGGCTCACAGAGGAATAAACAATGAGCATGAATAGGAAGACAAGCAGGCTGGGAGAATGGAGGTTAGCAGGCCTCATGGTTTGAAATACCAACTTCATAGAGCATTGAGCTAACATGCATAGGACTTAACTCCTCTGCGTTATGGCCAAGGCTGGACTGGACATTCCAACTGCTTGCAGGGTAACTACTTGTGGGGTTGGCAAGTAGTTCACCACCCTGGTCATTTAATACACCGACGTCATCGTATGCTCTATTTCCACGCCAAATCCACATGTCTTGAGCGCCATATGGCCCATGTGAAGACCTCAAGTTTCACCCGCATCGAGGTTTAACTTTAAGATTATTATGTATAAACCAAATTTAAATTTGTTTTATTAGTTCATGTTTTTAATAGAAGTATTACTTCTAAATTTTGTAACCTTATAATTGTAGTGTTCTTCCTTGGGAAAGGCACTAAATATGTGAGTGATCCGTTTTTAGTGTAATATAACTAATCCTAGATCTTGATTTAAATAAAAATATCAGTTTTTGTTTCTTCATACATGTCTATTCCCTTTGTTATTTCCACTTATAACATAAATCCAAATTTATAAATAAAATAACAGGCATATGCATATGTTTAGATATTTGAAATTTAAAAATGCATTTTTAAACTTCTAACTTGAATCTAAGTGTTTGCAACATAATACTTGTGTTATGTAGGGCTCGTGGATAGTTTCAATAGCTCTTGTGTCCTTCTCACATAGTTCCTTTTGACCAAACCTTATTTATCAAACAAATAAACAACCCTCCCGACCAACTTATCATGTTGGCCCTAGAAAACCAACGGGTTTCCTAGCCCCCGAGCCCACAGACCGATAATCCAAACAACATCCTTCCATAGTTTAAGATCCCTCAATCCAAAGTTCAATTTACCTTTTCCTTTGAGTTTCCCACCTCCTCAAATCCTCGAGTTAACCTCCTCCTCAGTATGCCTCCTTTATCATCAAAATTATAAGTCCTAATATCCCCCAAAAGAAAAACCAACCCCCTCTCCTCCGTGAGACGTTCCTTTAATACCCACTTTCCTCCTCCTTCCTTCATTCTTACTCCACCACCTTAGCCCTCTATCTTTTAAGGATTCTAAACAATTAATATAATCACACTAACCAAGGATAAAACCATTGTAATATTAATTCTAGGAATCCTCGTTCTCTCAAGCAGTCAACTGGTTAATTGCTCATATAAGTTTTCCCATTTTTATTTGTCTTTCTTTTGTTTATTTTAATGCAAGATAATCATGGCTTGTCTTTTTCACTGAAACGACAAGTTAAATACTATAAAATTACCCACTGCTTCTTCTATAAATACTTTTAGGATAAAACAGAAAGATTGACTTAAATAATGATGAGGATGTTTATGTATTTATTAATCAATCAACCCAGTTTCCACAAATGATGTTCTTATTTGCAAACAAGGTTTAAATATTCAACAAATAGAATATGATAGCTATAAGCAACCAAATTTTAAAATTTAATCAAACCACCACTTCAAATTTGAAATAGTCACGTGATAACTATTTAATTTGGATCGTTTGTCTCACATGACAGTACTTTATTGGTATCTATATTTTAGTGAGTCCTATCTTAACTTACTCGGTACATTCAATGAATTAATAATACCTTTATAAAATAATAAATTAATAATACCTTCAATAAATTTATAATACCTTTCTATCAATCACCTTTATAATATTTAACTTAGTAATTGAACACTTCAACATTTTCATTTATGATTTTTGTAATGGACATATTATTAGTAGTAGTTTTAGTTTAATAACAAACATAATAATAATATTAATAAATTATTATCCTAATTAATAATAATAATGATAATTGATGGCAAATAACAATATCAACATTTATTTGTTTAATTGCTAAGTACCCTAGCACTAATCTAGTACACTTTTATCAATAAACAAGGTACATTTAATGTTTTAATTATTAACAATTAACCATTCAATAATACAACCTTCCAAGGTTAATGTTTATCAACGACGCTTCATATTGACGACACTTATTTTAATTGCTTATTACAATGTTTACATATAATTAATGAATATCTTAATTGACTTGTTTTACACGTATCCAATAAGTTAACATTCATTATTTGAATTTGATCAATGCATAATTAACATATTTACCTACTACAAGTTATACAATTATTCAACATGCTAAGTATTTGTATATCGATACTATCGTACATGTGCATAGTGTGCAAAGTGGCTAGCACTTGAACATGTTAGAAATGTACTATAAGAAAACATCATCTCGCCTATGCATACCTGCTAACTAATAATAATAATCATCCATGCAAGTAGAACACACATAAATATAACATAATTATTTTAGCATACCCAATTATTTAACAATTAACCTTTTACGATTTCATATCATTAACTTCATGTAGGTTTACATTAATTTAATCAATCAAGTACAAGGAAGGATACCTACTACCACTGATTAAGTATCAAGGAACACCCAACCCTCACAGTACTAACTAACACATCCTCCCATCCTAACCTACGTCTACATGCTCCCTATTCTTTCTGTGCTAGTATAGAAGTGGAGGTTGACATCACCAACCTGAACACATAAGAACCTGAGAGCGATAGCGTTGGATGAATGGAGGACCTAGCCTCTCCTAACATGCATCTGATTGTCGTCATCACAAAAAACTTGGGAAGCATGTCTTAGCACTGCCCTCCCACGACCATGAGTATCATAGAAACATAGGGTGGAACATACATCCATCCCTCTCAACATCCCGGGTCTATACCCTATCAAACCTTACTATGTTGCTATTGATAATAATGGAATGTGTCATTGTATCATCAATTTGCTAAATAAGTCTCTTTGCAAAATAAGTACTACACCACACTTCATATCAAGTATCTCCATTTATAACTGAGCCACTGTGTCATGCGGATTAGTACTTTGCAAACATATATTTATAACAATATCTCCATTCAATCATCAGTTGGTCCATATTATCAACATCATTTCCTTTCATCACATAAAATCATTAAATCGATCACATCATGGGTTGGTATCCACTTAGCACATCATATATATCACATTTCATCAAGGACGACCATTAAACATACACTGTCGTTATGAAAGAAAGGAATCTCATGATAGCTACAATATAGTAATTGCATAAACATAATCATAACATCATAATCATAGTATCAACATAAGCATAGTAACATCATAAACACAGTAGCAACATATAATCAGGTTTAACACATTGAAAACATAGTTTACCTAGTCTAGCTGAGTCCAACAGATAATAAGCAAATACAGTGCAATGTGTCTGACTGATAAACATTCCTAGTCAAAATATGGGGTGTTACATACAGCCACCCTTCGGGAAAATTTGTCCCGAAGTTACGAGCAAAATAGAGAGGGAAAATATCGACGCCTAGTATTTACATCCTCCCAGTTAGCAGATCCTAGGCTATACTTGTCCCACTGGACCTTTACTGGATTACACACTCTAATGTGTGCTTAAATTTACCCATTTAATCACTTGATAGGTGTTTTTTTCTTCTTGTTCAACATTTTCATAGGTTGTTGATTTGACCTAATCAAACTTCATGACTATACTTAATCCATATAATATATAACATCCTTGTTAAATTACTTTGTATTTCCTTTAATGTGATTCGTAGGAAGACAGTGTCCTTTATATAACTTTTAATTTGATTCTGAAACATTGTCACAACTCTTTCATTGAGTCTTGTATCTAGTTCATTTCACTTCGACTTACACCATTTATTGTTCAATGAATTACATATTATTACCCAACAAATTTGAGAAGACCCGAACACATGAGTCTCAGGATATTCCCTTTCACATGCAGTTTTAACCTTGACACAAAGGTCACATGTATTTGGAATGCAACTAAATTATGCCCGCCATGAATTTCAACATCCCAAGATAACCAACATACTTTTATGGGATTTGTATGATCTTTGTGCATGAATGTTTCCATAGTGTATAGTCATTGTGTGCAAGCTTATGGATTTGCGTTGTGTAGAAATTTAGAAGTGATTGACACATTTCAGGAGGACTCTCCACCCATGATCATGATCATTCAAAGCTATGACACAATAGAAAAGAAGAGGGCGGTAGAGTATATATAGAAAATTAAAAACTAGCTGTTACTTATAAAAAATTATAGATAAATTCATACAAGCCTATATTATAAATACTATAGGATTGTATGATCTGTCAATCCTAAAGTATTTTAAATTCTATAAATTCAATCCCTATAAGGTGAAAATATGTCCTTACCATAACCAATCCTATACACTCACTTTAACACAAATGACTAGACATTAATTATGCATACTTATCCTACTCCCTTACTCAATGATTTTGAAAAGACACGCATACCCCTTGCTAAATAATTTCCTCATAATTTAACTTGGGAAGTGTGCTATTGCACCTAGGATGTAATCCTATTACCACCCTAGTAGCTATTGCTTAAACATGTCCACTAACATGAGCAATACTAGATTCCCCAAGTGTTTTAAGAATTAAAATTCCCGAAAGGGTCTATCCATACAATTTAGAGTTATTACTATGTATTTCTCATTCTAATAACTACTTTCCTTCATATCTTCCTTTCTCAATGTATACCCTAGAATATCTATATTTATACATTACATTTATAGGATACCATCCATGGCAATATCTAACCCATTTTATATAACTCTAGCTCCCTGATATTTTCCCTTCTCGTTAATCCATCTTAGAAGTCAAATGTCGGGGTGAACATAATCCATGCTTTCCCTTAGATTTTACAAACCAAAATATGTTAAGCTATCATGGCCTGTCTTTGGCATGATCATGTAGGAAATGTTCCTAAGGTGAGCATTGTAACCGTTATATGGATTTCTTCTTATTAATCTTTATCTTAACTACAAGGTCATATTACCCATAAGGTGTTTGAAGCAATTATTTGTTTGATTATACTAACCACCATCATTCATAAAAAAATGTACCCAATGTTCACAAATTATTCAACAAATTGGTGTTACGGAGAGAAATTCCTATGGCTTGTGGTACCCCAAGCCATAGGAATTTCTCTCCGTAATAGAATTGACGACTCTGCTGGGGAGTTCCTAGTAGTTGTCCTTTGGGGGTTTTCTATCGGGATTCAATGACTTTGAATTGCTCTTTTTCTCTTGTTTCTGTGTCGGGTTTGGGGGCATGTTTTCCTGGTTGTATCTGATTGGTGTGAAGTTTGTCTCAGCTTGTCGATTTGCCTTTATTTTTATGCACATTTTTTCATGTACACGAGTTTTTAACTCACTGTCGCATATATACGCGGGTTTCACTGCTATTTCCGCGTACACGGTTTACTACGAACAATCGCGTATGCCCTTGGTTTTTCCTTCTAGAGGAAGTTGGATGGTTGCTGGATGAATTTTGATGATTGCTGAGTCTCCTTTGATACTGCTAGAGTCTGTATACACATCTTCTTTTTTTTAGGGTAAAATTTCTTTTTTGAAGAATGCTCTTGTCATTGCATTTTTTATTTTTTGTTTTGGGATTAGTGCATTAGATTTCTTTTACCTTAGTACTTTGCTTGAGTGCTGCTTGAGTGTGCTTGCAGAGTTTGGGGGTTGTAGAGCCATTCTTTTGCTTTAATATCTCATTTTTATTTCAAAAAATCCAAAAATATTTGCTTATCATCATGCATTGCATCTTGCATTTTGCATAGTACTTGCACTAGATTTGTTTTGGAGTATTAGTCAGGATTTCATATAGGAAAGCTTGCATTTATCATTTGAAGAAAATTGTGCATTTCACGTAGTAGCATACCCTGTTTTTCATGGACACAATGCATTTGCATTGATTGTTAGGTGTGCATCTTGCTTCATGTTGTGTCATAACGCCATTAGTTGCATGACCATATACCTCTTTTGAGTAATAAAGCCAATTAAAGTCAACACTTAAATTAAAATAAACTACACTATTTTATTTGATAGGGTTCACTAACAAGATTAGGTTTTAGGGTTTTGGAATAGTTCATTGTGAGTAAATTCTCCAAGACCACTAAACAACAACACATATGTGTCTGTCCAGGTGAGTGTGTGAAATTCCTTGGTATAACCAGTGTTTCTCAGGATCCTCCTCCCAAAAAGGAGTTAAGCACGAGGCAATGTGAGCGGTTATTGATTGGGATGACCCCTAGTCATAATTGAGTAGCACCAGAGATATTTCCAGGAATTGTATTCGTATCTAGGGCGTCTTTCGAGAGTTTTGGGCTTTGCTACACTACCCATACGGTCAATCCCGCCTGCGACTATCCGCCTGAGCATTGATTATATTGAGGTGACCTTAGTGGCCTTACCTAGGATATCGAGGGGGTACTCTGCAGGGGTTATTATGCGGGTGTCCCGACCAGGTTGGGGTCGGACAACACAATCGCTTTACGCGTTGAAGCTAAGGGCCACAATAATTGGTTACATACCTCCGCTTGTTGTGTATGGGAGTCTCAAGCCTCTCCTAGGCGAGACATACCTGCTTCATTCGGGAGCTCACTTATCCTACTCTTGATTGCTTATGGTTGGCTTTAGATTTTATTGGTGATTGCTCTGTGCACGTTAGCTTGCCTAGGGTTTACGTAGATAGAGAGTCTTTTATATTTTTTGAGTCTATGTGGATTCGGGTGCGGCTCCACTCCGTTATCGTCGTTTAGCGGGACTTCCGCCTTCTACATCTCCTCCTCCTTTGGGAGAGAGAAATAGACAATCCAGGCGGACTACTTCGCACATTGATTCACACACGATGGGAGACTATGTAGAAGGTATTCCTGAACCACCTTCTCCCATTCAAGTGAAAGATGGGGAGTTTACTCCTAACTATGATCCTTCACCTGATTTGACTGAGTTAGGTCCTGTGATTTCTAAGATAGGTACTTTTCATGATAGACCTACTTACTCTAGTGTTGATCCCCCATTGACGCATCGCCAGTATGGAATGCCAGAGGATGATGAGACTCATTTTGAACCCACAAGCACTAGTTATGGTAGTTATGGTATGTCTGGTTTTCCCACACATGATTTGGCATTCCATGTCGAGTTTGAGTTTGAGCCTAACACTATGCCCGGGGGCACTCTCATTCCTTACCATGCGGAGACGTTTGGGAGCACAAGTCACATTGCACCTTCCATCTCGGTGATGGAAGCTACATCACATATTCCTCCTAGGTCTAGGGTTAGTGATCCTATTAGGATACCAGATTCGAGACGAGTGACTATAGGGAATAACACATATATAATTACACAGGTCCCTTCATCCTCTGTCCCTAGTTCTTCGAATGTTCACCCTCCACCTCACTCACGGGGTCCTTCGGGCTGAAACGTTGCTACGAGTCATGTCCGTACTACGGTTACTCGACCAGTTGTGTCTTAGGTTCATGCATTGCCCGTTGTTTTGGGAGGCCATGTTCATACTTCTAGAGGTCATATTACTACTTCCGGAGCGTATATTCCTACTTCGGGAGCGTATATTCCTACTTACGGAGTGTCTCATGGGACATCTCATGTGATGACTTATGGACCCTATTATGGGACACAGTATGGAGATGATTCTTCACCTTATGGGTGCGGGTATCAACAACTTGCTTACTCTCCAAATTACAGCTTTGTAGCTCCGAATAGTCAAGGTACACCACACTATGGTGTTTCCATGCCACCCTATACGGGTCAAATGGGAGGAGGGCACTATGGCCAAGGCCATGGTGGTTATGGTAATCAGACCTATGTGAATCAAAACTATCAGGGAGCGGTCCATCGACCTAATCATCCTAGGCTCCCTTTCCTCGCAACGCGGAACCTTCCTGACTTATTGAGATTAACGAATGATCCTGTAGCTCATGACCCGGCTTGGCCGGATGTCCCTATTAAGCTTCCCTCAGACATACCCAAATTCGAGGGCAAACTGGGAGAGGATCCGAGCGAACATGTTACTACCTTTCACTTATGGTGCTCTTCGAATTCCTTACATCAGGACTCAATCCGTTTAAGGATGTTTCAACGCACCCTTACAGGGCCTGCCGCGAAATGGTACGCGAAATGGTATATAGAGCTATCTAGGGGAGCATTTGCTTTGTTCGATGACCTAGCGATGACTTTTCTTAACCATTTTCAGCTACCAGTGCATTATGACGTTGGTACAAAACTCTTGTTGACATTTCGGCAGGATAAAGCCACACATATCTCGGATCATATCTAAGAGTGGCATAGACAGAAGAGGTTAATTAAAGCCTTTATACCACCGGAATTCATCCTCGAATGGTTCCTTAAGTCGTTATTGCCGTATATAGCGAAGGATGTTTCTACATCCGAAGTGCAAAATGAGGAACAAGCCATTTTTAGGGCGCAGGAACTGGATTTGATTTATGCTCAATCTGGTTTGTTATATGAGATCATTCCCAATGCTCTGCGTTCTAGTTTCGACCCCAAAGTTAAACCTGGACCACATGTCGATGGCATTGTTGGTTGTGCGAGTGCTAAACCTGTGGATTTGGTTGCAAAACAAGTCAGTCAATTGTCAATCAACCAATCTGCTTCGGGACAAGCCACGACTTCGTCTCAACCCACCCAAACGACGAGTGTGCTTTTAGTGCAATCGTCAGATCAGAAGGGTAACCAGGAGCCTGGACGAAATAAAAAGAAGGGTAAGAATAATCGTAAGAGTGGGAATAGGAATGAAAATGCTAATAATAATGACAAGAACACCCGTAATGCTGGGGGGGACAAGCAAGCTAAACGTAAGGTTAAATTTCCTTGCAAGTTGTGTAAGGAAGATCACCTCACTTACTTATGCCCTCGTATCGATGAAGCCTCGAGATTCTTAGCACAGGGCCCAGCTGTGCTGACTAACCCTTTACCTCACAATCAAAATATGAACTCGAGGACCCATGATCAGTCTGGTGGTGATCAAGATCCGCAGGAGGGTAGTGGTCGTGGTTGCATTAACATGGTACGTGCTGCGAAAGTTGTGACCCGTGCGAAAGACTATGGTTCGTCACAACCCAACCCAGGAAAGGAACCCGATCCACCAAGGACTCCTTTGCATATTCAAAAACCTGTGGATAAACCTGAAACTACACCTCGCATTCCTAAGGGAGTCCTTAAGCGTTCGGGGAACAATCCTAATGCCTGAGCCACCCAGAACTATTCTGTTGTCAAGGATTTGGGCCACACTTCTTGTGCGATGTCTGCACTAGAATTAATTCAGAGTTGTCCTTCACAAAGGAAGGCTTTGCTTTCTGCCCTTGGTGTGAATGATGATAATTCTTCCTCCATGATTAAATTTGAAACCGCAGGACTTCAACCTCGCTTGCCTTACTATGTGTCTCTTTTGATTCACGTAGAATGTCTTAACATGACCGTCAAGTGCACTGTGATTGACGAAGGCGCTGCTACTTCGGTGATGTCTTTATCATGTTGGAAGGGTTTAGATTCCCCTGAGTTGTCTAAATTAGCGACCATGTTAACTTCGTTTGATGGGAGATCGTTTAGGCCGCACGATATCCTTCCTTCCCTTAAGGTCCGTTTGGGAGGGAAGACCATTGCGACAGAGGTCGAGGTGGTTGATGCACCCCTTGACTACAATCTCTTGCTAGGTAGGAATTGGATGTACAGTATGCAAGCCATAGATTCTTCCCTATGTCGCATTGTATGCTTTCCATTTAATGGGAAGATAGACACAATTAATCAAATGTCATTCAAGAATCCGTCAGTTACCGCATCTTTGGGAACTTCGATCCCGATTGTAGAGCACTCTCAGCCGGCAACTGGGAGTGTGGGTGTAGGCATGTATCCATCCCTCATGGGAATTTTTAGTTGTCATGCACCTATCCTTATGGTAGGGTCTAGTTTCGATGAGGCTTCGACATCTATAAGATCGGTGTCTTTTCGCATGAGTCATATGGAAGATCCTTGGATTCTTCCTACATCGAATACTTCAAGTGAGCCCACCGTGACGGACGTGTCGTTGCCTGCAACTATGGTAGCTTATCAAGCTAATCTTGAGTGTGTTGCAGAGCCTAGTCCTTCCTCTTCGCGGATAGAGGAGGAGGACCCTTATGTGTTGCCTGCATGGGCAGTACAGTCTTCTCACGCCCATGACTACCTTGATAGTGTTTTTCCTTCAGACGAAGCGATTATTGAGGCCATGTCGGGAGTTGAGCCACCATGGGAAGAGCTCCATCATAGATCTTACTTTCTTCCTGAGCTTGACCGCTTGGGGTGTGAGGACTTTAGGGAGGTTCCTAGTGAGAGAATTGGTAGTCCTATGGTTCCATTAAGCTCTCCTGGTCCGATGGCTGATGGAAACATGGAAAATATATCTCCAATGATTCCTATCAATATCTCTCACGATGCTGGCAGGATAGAGAATGTCTATATTGGGGCAGAATGTTCCCATGCTGAGATTCAAGAATACACCAAGTTGTTTAAATAATTTCGTGATATCTTTGCTTGGTCTTACGATGAAATGCCAGGTATCGACCCTCGCATTCTTGAACATGAGATTAAGACTTATCCCAACGCTAAGCCCGTTCGACAACACTTGCGTGCTGTGAATCCTAAGAAAGCACCCGTGATTAAGGATGAGATAGAGAAACTATTGAAAGTCATTTTTATCTATCCCGTTCCCTTGATGGAGTGGGTTTTAAACCCCGTTCCAGTTGAAAATAAGTAGGGAGCGATCTGCATATGTACTGATTTCCGTGATTTGAATCGTGCCTGTCCTATGGACAATTTCCCCACACCATTTATTGATCAAATTTTGGATGACTGTGTGGGTAGCGAGGTTTTTTCCTTTATGGACGGCTTTTCCGGATACAATCAGATACAAATTAAACATGAGGACCAACATAAGACTGTATTTATTTGTCCTTGGGGAATTTTTACATATCGAAAAACGCCTTTTGGCCTTAAGAAAGTTGGAGCTACTTTTCAGTGGGCCACGACCTTAATCTTTCACGATATCAAATCGATTATCGAAGTGTTTTTGGATGACCTTGCTACTCATTCTCATATGAGAATGCGTCATTCCTATCATTTGAGATTGGTATTCGAAAAGTGCCGCCATTATTTGGTCAGGTTAAATCCTCACAAGTGCATCTTTTGTGTGAAGTCTGTTCGCTTGTTAGCATTCATTGTTTCTAAAGAGGGTATAAGAGTCGACCCTTTGAAGGTTGAGGCAATACTTCAGTTGTCTCCCCTGAAAAATATTCGTCATCTTCAATGTTTGCAAGGCATGACAAACTTCTTACGAAGATTCGTTGTCAATTTTTCCAATTTGACTAGAGGCTTCATGCGTCTTTTGAAGAAGGACACCACCTTTTGTTGGGATGAGCGAGTCTAGGAGTCCTTTGATGCGCTCAAGCGAGTCCTAGCATCGGCCCCAGTGATTAGTCCCTCGGACTATAGCCGTGATTTTCTACTTTATGTGGCCGCGTCCATGGAGACGATTGGTATGGTTTTGGTTCAAGAGGATGAGGAGCTCCAAGAGCATGTCATATACTATATGAGCCGGAATCTTATTGACATGGAGATCCGTTATTCTCATGTTGAGAAGCTTTCCTTAGCTACTATACATGCAGTTCAACGATTGAGACATTATATTCTCCTTCGCCAGACCTTGGTTGTAGCCCAAGTCAATCCATTTCAATTCGTCATCACTTGAAGGATGATTGGGGGGAAATATAATAAATGGATTGTCATCTTGCAAGAATTCGATCTCGAGTTTGTTTCGGCAAAATCAAAGAAATCGTTAATTTTTGCGGAGCTTATATCGGATTTCCCAAGCAAGGCCAAGGAGTTGGTTTATGAAGATATGTTTATCGATGAGCACATCTTCTCAATCTCAACTTTAGACCCATGGTATGGGGATATCATTATATATTTGCAAACATTGAAGGTCCCTACTCACCTCTCACGGGATGAACGACGACGATTATGTCACGTGTCTAAGAATTACCTCATAGTGGATAACACTTTATACTGTCGTGGGTTAGACTCCATTTTACGACATTGTTTAACTCATGAAGAGGTTGAGGTAGTGCTGAATGATTGCCACGGAGGGGCGTGTGGTGGTCATTTATCTGGGCTTTCTACAACCCAAAAAACTTAAGAGCGGGTTATTTCTAGCCGTCGATCTTTAAGGATTGTGTAGATGCGGTCAAGAGGTGCCACCCTTTCCAAGTGTTTGCACGTAATATGCGTTCGAAACCTGCCCCGTTACATCCCATCATCACCGCCGGTCCCTTCACTAAGTGGGGGCTTGATTTTATGGATTGCAACCCAGCTTCAGCTACGGGGCATCATCATATCATAGTGGCTATTGATTACTTCACGAAATGGGCTGAGGCTATGCCTATAGTTAAATCCGAGACAGCTGCGCACTTCGTATTCAACCAGATTATTACTCGGTTCGAGATTCCGAAAGAGCTTGTCACTGACCATGGCTCGCACTTTCAAAATCGTATGATGGAAGAGTTGGCATCAAAGTTAGGGTACAAACAAGAGTATCCCTCCTCTTACTACCCTCAAGCAAATGGACAGGTAGAAGCAGTGAACAAATCACTCAAATCCATTCTCCAACGAACCATCGCACAAAGCAAGAATAATTGGCACATTATGTTATATCCTACTTTGTGGGCTTATAGAACCGCTGTTAAAACTGCCACGGGTTTTTCTCCATATCAGCTTGTACATGGAGTGGAGTTGGTATTGCCGGTTGAGTGCAAGATTCCTTCTTTGAAGCTAGCCATAGAGCTCTTACCAGACACTTCCCCATTGGAAGAGTGTTTGGTCCACCTTGAGCAACTTGATGAGCAGCGTTGAGATGTCTTGTTGGCTCTAGAGGTAAATAGGCGTCGCGTAAAAGTCAAGTACGATAAGTCTGTCTGACCAAGGAGGTTTAATGAGGGATACTTGGTCTTTTTGTGGGATCAACTGAAAGAACCCTTGGGGGCAGGAAAGTTTAATCCCATGTGGCGTGGTCCTTACGTCGTCAAACATGTGTTATAGAAGGGCGCTTATGAGTTAGTGGATTATGAGGGGATAGCCTTGGCGGAGCCTATAAATGGGCTCTATCTCAAAAAATTACTATGCATGATTTTCAGCCAAGGCTGGTTATTGTATATTATTATACAGTTTTGCATAGGTAGGTCTTTTTCTTATAGTGATCGGGTTTGTGATTAGTTTCTGTTTCTTTTGGCAGATGTCAATGGAATCTTCCACCTTCATAGGATTCACGGATGGTGCGAGCCGTCACACTCAACACTCAGCCTCTGCTGCTTGGGTGATTTATACTCCTATGGGTCAGGTATTGTCTTCAGGAGGTGTATGTTTAAGGCCATCTTCAAACAATGTTGCTGAATATAGTGTCGTTATTGAGCTTCTATATATGGGATGCCATTCTCTCTCTTGAGGTACGTCTTGATTCAGAGTTAGTAGTGTCACAGCTTAATGGTTTGTACCATGTTAGAGATCATACATTATTAAGAAGATTCTTGCGTGTGAGGTTATTAGAACGACAATTTGATAATATAACATACATACATATTCCAAGAATTAATAATCAAGTTGCTGACTCATATGCTAACTACGTGTTAGATTGGCATTTGTTTCATACACAATAAACTCATCACAAACACAAATTTTTAGACACGTAAATAAATATACATGGTAATACAAAATGTATCGCTCCCAGGTATCTAAGCCTATGGAGGAGAAGGGGGGTTGTGATCGTGGAATGCCACTACGGCTCTAGCTAGCCGTCGAAATAACCGCACCCATGCTCGTGGTACACCCACCACCTGACGTTGCATGGCCTCAGGCAAGTCCTCAACTTGCGCAATGGGTACTTTGTGTGTCAGCCTCACGAAGTTGGTATGAATGCTCTGGAGCGTCCACTCCGCATCCACACCTGTGATATCGTCTCCTCTTCCCCTCCATTTATGATGAGGGAAGCCTTCAGGCTACCGTGGTCCCACATCTGCATGCATATGGTTGATGTCACTATGTGTTGTCACTCAAAAACATGTCTTTTGATTCCATATAATCAGAAAACACAAAAAAATTAAATAACTTAAAATTTTTAAAGAGAGGGTCAAGATTCGTTACCTATGTCAAAGTATGCCGATCCTGGTGGTAGCGGCATGTCTGGGTCCCCTTGGAAATCTATCCTCACATAGGGGTAGTCAACGATGGCAATTATCTATCATCGCCACCACGAAAAGAAATCAGCTGGATAGGGATTGGACACCCTACCTCCCCCCAGTCTGCGCATCGCATCTAGCCAACGTCGTTGAGCCGGATCTCGAACCCCGTGTAGAGGAATGTCAACTTTAGGGCTCAATCCTGGAACACGCTCGAAGAAAAACGTGCTCAGTATGTTGCTGAAACCGAAGTTTCGCACTCTGCCCATCTTACACTCATTGAGATGGCGTTTCATGTTGTCTAGCAGTGCAGTGCTACAATCATATATCGTGGGTCTCATGCACTCCACTGCATAGAACATTAGAGGCTGCGAGGCCTGGTGGAGTGAAGCCAAGCCTGTTATCCTGCTCAGTGTCAATAGGATGACATTTAGGCCCAACACCTGTATGGAGTTAGTTGGGATTTGACTCCCCATCTTCTTCGCGTCCGGATAGCAGTACACCACAATGTACTCATCTATAGTCAGGCCACCTCTGGGCCCGCGAGAATGTAGGTTCACTACTTCCCCCCGTCGAGAAAGTCCAGTAATAAAGTATATGTCCTACACCTCTGTGGTGAGGGACATCCCATCTATCTAGAACGACTCTGAGTCTGGATCCCAGTAGTCCACCAACATCTGCAATAGTCCTGGTTTGGCCCTTAAGACACCAAAATTTGTAGAGCCCACATGCACGTAGCGCTTGTTGAGCCATTAGATCGGCCATTACTGACTCTTCTACATCACCATGTTCACGTTCTCTCCATTATAGGACCATCCTGCACAAAAAAATTGAATTTTTCCCATTAGAACACTTGAAAAACCTTGAGCACGGCCTAATACACAACTGTTTGCGAAACAACCACGTATTCGACTGTGAGGGCGTTTTCCGCGTATATCCAGCCCTATACGCGGAAAAACCCTCGATTTTTGCGTGGGCCAAAACACCTATTTTGGAATGGCCTAGAAAATCAAATACACCATGGAATTTGACAAAAATTGCATCAAAATGAAAGAGTGAAGCATGGGTAAGTACTTGGGAAAAACGGTAGTGGATTCCGCTGGCTGGATCTCCTAGAATTTGTTGTTGAACTTCTGAGCTCAAATGGGTAAAAATTTCAAATATTTTATAATGTTTTGAATTTTTTACTATTTATAGAAATTTTTCAATTTTTTGAAATTTTTTACCCCCTTTCCTATAGTTTGGACCGTTACTAATCCTTTTGGACCATTTTTGGACTAATTTGTGATGTAGGAGGCCTTTTTGAGTGTCGTTTCAGCCATTGGATTGACCCGTTCGTGCCGATTTCAGGTATCATGTCTAAACTAGCATATAGGTTAGGTTTCATCACCATTTACATTTTGCATGACCTTGTGACCGTTTCATTATAGCCTTAGGTACGAACCCACTCTATTATGCCAACAGAACCTTCTTGCTATTTTAGAAGTGGCATGATGTGAGTGGCAGAGCTTGACCTTAAATGGGTACCCTAGTTAGCGCCTTATTTGCATTTGGTGCCCATGCTGACGTTTTGTCCCTCAAGGTGTGGGAGTCCGTTGTATAGTATTGCCATGACATTTCACAAGAGCCTCATACTCCTCTTAATATTTTGCTACCCTATTTCCCTCAAGACTCCCTTATGTCAAGTTGTAATTGCATTATCATGAGCTTTGCCTGCCTTATTGAGCCTTACGCTGGCTTCCTTGACATTGAGTTTCAGCCATATAGCCCGAGCTTGTCTCATGTCTAGCCATTCAGAGTCATTTTATATATCCTTTGCAGCTTGATTCCCCTATTTCTACCGGGAGGGGATTTTCCCCCGACTGTCACTATCCTACACATGTATCTTTGCATTAAGCATATGAATGTTCCACTGCTTGGAACTAGTTTGTTTGCCTATATGACACTCATCTCCTCTATTCTATAACTATAAAGCAATTTTATTCTTTTTCAAGCTTTTTAAATATTTGAAAAAATCCAAAAAAAATCAAAAAACCAAAAATCCGGACAAGGAAAGATGTTATTTTTTGGCAGCTGTCGAGTCGTGTCACCTTCAAATATAGCACTGTATATCACATCCGTTGGTTGGGTTCATACTTTGACTTTAGGAGCTGTACTCGTGTATCTGAGTTTATCTCCACCGACTGGTTAAGCTTCCAATCCCCATGGAGCCTTTGTCGATGTCTTCTGTGTCGCAGAGATGTCCCAGTTTGTATATCAAGTCTATGTTGCCTTTATTCAGTCACCATTTGTCGTTATGCTCTTGTTCAAAGGAAGTTGAAACCTGAGTCGACCATTCCTTAGTTATCTTGACTTTGCATGTCGGCCATTCCTGGTACAGTTACTGGTTCATGCACCTTCTGATTGAGTCCTTCCACATTATACAGCTTTGCTGAGTACCTCGTGTTGGATGATGGAGGATGCCTTAATGCCCTCCTTCCAGCGGATTTCATCCCATCGACTTCAGATCATTTATTCTGGGATTGGAATCTAGACTCATTTTTGAGTGCCTTGAGACTTGCAGTCATCAGTGGAAGGTTCTCTCGCTATTGACAGTTTTTGGGAATACATCAATGTCCCCTGATCGATTGATCCTCTCAAGTGTTCGACCTCAACACATTTATTCACACTTGTTAGTTTGCACTTTAGTACCTTGATTCCCATTTTCATTATCGGTGGGTGATCTCGCGTGTTAACGGTTACGTCAATGACCGGTAATTAGACGGTGGACTACTATGTTTGACCTCGACACCTCTATTCACATAGTAGGACATGTACTCGTAGCAGTGTGTGTAGAAGACCTTCCAGATTGGTGGCATCTCTTATATGCTACCTCCTTGATCGTGCCAGTGTTCATGAGATTTCAGCCCTCGTGACTTGATTCTAGTATATGTCAGACATTTCCAACCATTATGGAGATCTTGATCCATTATATATCTTCAGCTATTATTGAGATCATGGTCCTTTGTATATCTTCATCATGGATATTTTGATCTATGTATATTATACGTGGCGATGACCACTTATGTGATATTTTGTATCATGCGTATTAATGGCCATTGTACTCTTATGTATCTAGGACTGCTATATGTATTTGCAGTTATGTGCAGAGTTGTATCATTGTACTATGATGATTGGGTGGCTGGTCTTCCATTTGGGATCTTTCATCACTCCACTTCTAAGATGGACTTATAATGTATTTCGGCCATCGTATGACCCCTCTGACCTCACACATTAGGGAGCATCTGTTATAGCTGGTTTTACCACTCCAAGTGAATCACACTTGTATGGCCTTCCCCTGTCCCTTTGCAGACTCTTTAGACCCCTTGTACCATTTTTTGTCCTTTGATGTTTCATTGACCAAGCCTATAAACATGTGAAAATTAATACAGGCAACTTTTAAACCCCTAATCGCATATATACGCGGGTTTGACCTCTAAAACTACGTACATCGGGATGTGTGCAAAATCCAAATTCATTTGGAGTTTTCCTTGACATGGATCTGACTCACTTGACTCCTGGCCTTCCATATGCCTTGAGATCGCTCGAATTCGATCTTTCATTACCCCTTTGAAAAGCTATATAAGGAACTCTTTGGTACATTGAAGGTATATGAGAGAATTGAGAGCAAAGAAACTATAGTCCATTGTTACCAGAACTTATGCTTGAGTCTGCATCCCTTTGTCCCTTGGAGCACTTTTGTGTTCTTCCCAAGCTTGCCTTTTGCTTGTGAGCTTGCTATTGAGAGATGGAGGATTGAGGTGGTGGAGGCCCAAGTGGGGGATTCAGTTTCTCCGATTCGCAGACGTGCTGACAGAGGTTGTATCCATTGTAATCTTTGATTTTATATTAATAGAAATATCTTTTCATGTCCAATAATGTATTTTTGAATGAATATTTTATCCATGGATGATTTCAAATGCTTATACATTGTTGATTATATATGCTAGAATAGATCTAACACCCATATATATAGTATGCTTGTCTTGTTTACTTGTTGTTGAGGAAGTGGTTTATCAATTCAAGCTGAAGTTGGAAAGCTCAATGGGGATCTACTTCAACCATCCGGTATAAGGTACGAGGTCTAATCCTTTAGTGTTAGATATTTGATTTCTATTGTATTTTGGAAAGGATTAATTTTTGGAGTCAAGCTGTCTGTTGTGGTACCCCAAGCCATAGGAATTTCTCTCCTTAACAGAATTGGCGACTCTGCTGGGGATCGAACCCAGAATCTCTGGTTTCACAGTATCAAAGGAGACTCAACAATCATCAAAATTCACCCAACAACCATCAAACTTCCTCTAGAAGGAAAAACCAAGGGCATACGCGACTGTTCGCAGTAAACCCGCATGTGTAGGCGGAAATAGCAGTGAAACCCGCGTATATACGCGACTTTGAGTTAAAAACTCGCGTACAGGAAGAAATGTGCATAAAAATAAAGGCAAACTGACAAGCTGAGACAAAATTCACACCAATCAGACACTACCAAGCAAACATGCCCCCAGACCCGACACAAAAACAAGAGAAAAAGAGCAATTCAAAGTCATTGAATGCCGATAGAAAACCCCCAAAGGACAACTACTAGGAACTCCCTAGCAGGGTCGCCAATTTTGTTACGGAGAGAAATTCCTATGGCTTGGGGTACCACAACAGATAGCTTGACTCCAGAAATCAATCCTTTCCAATATGCAATAGAAATAAAATATCTAACACTAAAGGATCAGACCTCGTACCTTATTCCGGACGGTTGAAGTAGATCCCCATTGAGCTTTTCAACTTCAGCTTGAATTGATAAATCACTTCCTCAATAACAAGTAAACAAGACAAGCATACTATATATATGGGTGTTAGATCTATTCTAGCATATATAATCAACAATGTATAAGCATTTGAAATCATCAATGAATAAAATATTCATTCAAACATACATTATTGGACAGGAAAAGATATTTCTATTAATATAAAATTAGAGATTACAATGGATACAACCTCTGTCGGCACGTCTGCGAATCGGAGAAACTGAATCCCCCACTTGGGCCTCCACCACCTCAATCCTTCATCTCTTGATAGCAAGCTCACAAGCAAAAGGCAAGTTTGGGAAGAACACAAAAGTGCTCCGAGGGACAAAGGGATGCAGACTCAAGCACAAGTTCCGGCAACAATGGACTATAGTTTCTTTGCTCTCAATTCTCTCATATGCCTTCAATGTACCAAAGAGTTCTTTATATAGCTTTTCAAAGGGGTAAGGAAAGGTCGAATCCGAGCGATCTCAATGCATATGGAAGGCCAGGAGTCAAGTGAGTTGGATCCATGTCAAGGAAAACTCCAAAAGAATTTGGATTTTGCACAAATCCCAATGTACACGGTTTTAGAGGTCAAACCCGCGTATATACACGATTAGGGGTTTAAAAGTCGCGTGTATTAATTTTCACATGTTTATAGGGATGGTCAAGAAAACATCAAAGGACAAAAAATGGTCCAAGGGGTCTAAGGAGTCTGCAAAGGGACAAGGGAAGGCTATACAAGTGTGATTCACCTAGAGTGGTAAAATCAGTTATAACAATTGGCTCTCAATCGAATGCAAATAAGCTCAACCCTAAGCCATTGATAAACGACTCTAAAGACTGCATCCCGCATCATTTCTCCAAGGTTGATTTAAATATAATTACCTAATTCTTATTAAGAATTCCGACTCACTTGTCTTGCATTATACCCTTTGGTTATAGATTAAATCTTGTCTTAATTTCACTCGCTTTTAGAATACAATCAACTCACATAAACCATGAATTTCAAGTTACCATGGCCTCATAAAAATTTATGTTTTGATAATTCCATGTATTGTTGATTAACTCTTAGTTTATCCTTGCTAGATGAAGAAATTGTCTTTAATTGGCACATTGAAATAAATCTTACGTATTCCCATGATTAGACATCATGTTCACATAGTCATTCTATTATGATATACTCTTTATTATTATTATTACCTTCTGTATTTGCCACATTCCTTTACCAATAACTTACTAATATATCATGAGTGTATATATTCTTGTGATAGGGACTATCTTATACACCCTAGTGCATTTGTGTTACCTCATACTTTTGCTCCTTGTGGCACCTCCATGCACGTGTTGCACATTTAAGACTTAAGGACAATGCCACTGATATTTCATGATTCAAATATACACTATCACTAATAGTCCTTATTAGTTTATCCCATGATTATAGTATTACTAACTTTTCCCTTTATCATTTTGTTTACCTTCTTCGCATAAACCTATCCAACAATGAGACCATGGTTCCATTTTATTTCCTTGTTACAATTATCCCTTTTTCACACACTAATATATGTTATTTTGATGCATTATCGATTGTTATTTATCAATCCAATTTATAGGTTCCTATCATGACTCGCTTTTATAGTTAGTGTGTAACAATGTTACCATTTATTGCAGAATGTTCCATATCACATTGCCCTTTCATTAGTATTACTTTTCCTTATACATCCACCTCTTCCCTTTTTTGTGAATTGTATGAAGTACTAACCTCTTTTATTATGTATTAAACTATTATTTTTCTACTATTAACAATTCCTCCACATTTACTTATTCATCTTATGACATTATCTTCCCTTCCCAGTCACCATTCTTTAATGCATTAACAATTACTATACTACCATCTTCTCTACACATACTTGCTTAGTGTTTCACTAAATATAATTTAAAAGGAGCTATATACATATGGCTAGTAAGCAATAGATACATATCACAACTCTTTTGGTCATCACATACAACTAATTTAATTAATATTGCAATATATTATATCACTCATTTTGGAGACCAACTTCATCCTTATACCACCTCTACCAGGATTCATTACACCACTATAGAACAAGGCTTTTACCTCAACAAACGATGCATTGATGATTTAATTTCTAAATTTATTTTTGACATTCATTACTTATATTGCTAGAAATTCATTACTTATATTGCTATATGGTTTTCATTATGTATTAGGATAAATTTGTCATGTGTTTTATTCTCACGTATTTCTTTTTTATGTTTACATTTACAATTTTTTTTTAAAATATGGTTCAAAACCCCCAACGGGGCTTACATCATAGGGGGCTACCCGAAGGGGCCTCAACCCGATGAGGACATCAAGTGAGGCCTCTATATAATAATGTATAGCCAATTGGAGATTTGACCCAGAGATATTTTACTCACAACTTACAACACTCAACCACTTGAGCGAGCCCATCGAGGTTTACAGGTCACTCACTCCTCCACGCGCAAAGCTCAAAAGCTATTCAACTAAGGCTCTTGGCGTATGTCTAAGCGGTTTGGAGTTCAAGCTTCCTCCCCTCATGCGCACTAGACCTGCAAGGTATGTTCTCTAGGGATGGAAAGTATGGAAACATCAGTATATTTGGAGATGAAAGTGCACAGAGCACTCTCCAGGCCCGAGACTTATTTTCGCAAGTGAAATGCGTGAGCACCTGACTCCATGGATGTTTCAAGCATTTTGAAAGCATACTGCTCAATTCCTATTCAAAATCATAATTCAAATCTAATTGTTTGTCTCAGGTTTTAGTCTTTGTCTTTTGTTCTCCTTCCATCTTCACCGCCATCCCAGGAATTGTAGCCTGTGGAAACATTGGTATCTTTGTTTTGCAAGTGGATCTCAAGGCATGGACTTCCTTTCATAGAATCCCTACTCACGAGGGTTTACATCCCCTCACCCACCTTTGATTTTGATTAATAATACTCTCATTTTCTCATGCATAGGCACCTAACAGTCAACTCCCTCTCAGACGCTCTCACGCCCATTTCATTAGAGGGCGTAGCCTATTGAAGGCATGTTGTTCTCTGGTCCTTTCCTTTCTTTTATTTTTCGTTTTTTTATTATTATAAAGGTTAACCTGGAAGTTCTTGGTAGCTGTCAAAGGTCATGGCGCTTCCCTTGCTTGTCAAGTTCATTGATTATTACTTACGGTGTATAGTATTCTCCCACAGGCTCCTTTGTCTCTTGGCTCACTAGCTCAATGCGTCAAGCATAATAAATCCACACACAGGCGTTTGGATTTAAATGGAGGATTAGTTCTCTCTCTCTCTCTATATCTTAGAAATCTAATACTCACAGAGAAATGGAGCCTCCTCCAACAAGTTTGGTTTGGGCGCTATTCTCGTCTTAGGTGCTTTGAATCTTGAGCGAAATGAAGTCATGGATTTGTGGGCATGCTGACTGATTGTCGGGGCCTCCACTTGTGTCATTATTGTTACAGACCTACGGCCTCATGGCCCATCCTTCCCCAACCCTCCTTACATCCCTCAAGGGCCTTCTTCTTCTGCTCAAGGCGTGGTCTTCTTCTTGTTCGTTCGTTGGTAAAACAAGATGCCTGCCTCACAATCACTCTAGCAAACTTTCCAGATAGGGAGGGGTGGTTCGAGAAGGGAACCATAAAAAGCATCTCTCAGCCGCTAGTTGACGCATGTCTGTCTGCATGTGTTTGTGTAACTGGTTAGTCTACCCATGCTGGGTGACTAGCCGTTGTCATACTCACGACCCCTTAAGAGGTTTTTATTTATAAAACATGCTGGAGCGCTTTTGAAGTTTCAAATCTTCAAAAGCCCTCCAGTGAGTGAGTGATTGACTTTTCTAAATAGATTTGTTTGTGCTTTTATCTTTTCCATTTTCTTTTTGCAGTGTTGGGATGGCTCGTATTTTGTTAGACGAGGATCATAAACTGAAGTTTTAGTTGGAAATATTAATTACTTGCAAATTTATATCTAATTTCAGTTAATTATATCAGAGTCCGTATCCGTTCAGATTTTGTTGGATAGTTGTTTGTATCAGTTCAGATCTTGTTGGACAGTCTGACAAGAGTGAAGAGTTCACGACTCTGAAATGTTAACCAATTGAATTAAATTTCTGAAGCTAAGTTGTTAGGTAGATAGTTATTACAATCTTTAATGGCAAGTCAATAGATTCACGGAGAAACAATTTCAGTTTGCCTATTAAATAGAAGAAGAAGATTGTAAGTTAAGTTAGACACAATAGACACAACAGAGAGAATTTCGAGAGAACTATGAGCAGAGAGTGAAGAGAATAGTGTGGAAGCTCAAGATTCCGTGTGTTTGAAAATGTCGAGAGACGAAGCTCTATAAAAGGTGAAATATCTTTATAAATTTTCAAGTTTACATTTATGACAAATAGATCTTTGTTATGTCCCCACATGTTATATAAATCAAATAGTTTATGGTTGAATGCATGTTTATTTAGCAGTAAATTCTCTTAAGAATTACTTGAGTAAATTTTGTTTACATTTACTGTTTGAGTGAAAGCTCAAAGAATCCATAAACATTTCATCCAATAAGAGTTTTGAGTTTTACCACAGAGTGGTTGACTCAAATCTTCCTAAATGAAATTGGACTAAACGTGGTTAAGTCGAAGTAAAACCGTCGAAGTAAACCTGTAGAGTAGGTCCCGGTCGAAGTAAACATGTCGGTTAAGTTCGATAGAAGTAAAACATGTCGAAGCCAAGTAAGTCGGTAAAATGGACAAGTAAGAACTTGGTCGGGACCAAATTTAGTCTTTAAAAAAAACATGTCGAAGTATTTTGGTAGATTTGTCTAGTTAGAGTTAGATAAGTTTTACCCCGCAAGTAAAAAGAAAAAGGAAGTCCACCTGAAATTTTTATAACTGAGCGGTAACTCAAGTTTTTGAGTGAACTCGTATCAGAGCGGGTTTAGGAAAGAAACATTGTCTTAAAAAGGGAAAAGTAATTTATCTAAGGAAAATTAAAAAAATTAAAAATGGCTTCCACTTCTGGTTCAAACATGTGGAGTTTGCAAACTTCAATTTTTATAAAAAATAATTATGAATATTGGTCTCTAACAATGAAGGCTTTGTTTAGAGGTCAAGATGTTTGGGAAATTGTCCAGCGTGTTTATGCACAACCACCAGATCAGACGACATATAATAATCTCACACAAGTTGAGAAAGATACACTAAGGGAAGAGATGAAGAAAGATGGAAAATCTTTGTTCTACATACACCAAGCCATGCATGAAAGCATACTCCCAAGAGTAGTAGCAGTAATTAACACTAAGCAGGCATGGAACACATTGGAAAATTCCTATCAAGATTTTGACAAGGTAAAGACTTCCAAGTTGCATATTCTTAGAAGAGATTTTGAATCTCTTTCAATGACAAATACAGAGTCAATAGACTCATTCTACACCAAAGTTGTTGGTTTGATAAATCAACTTAAAAATCAGGGAGAAACCATAGCAAACCAAATGGTGGTTGAAAAAATTCTCAGAAATCTTCCCCCAAGATTTGAATCCTTGGTTGTGACCTTGGAAGAAAACAAAGATATGTCAGTGTTTACCATTGATGAGTTGCAAGCTTCATTCATCAACAACGAACACAAAATTAGTAGAACAAATACATTATTGGAAGGTGCATTCGCAGCACAATCATCCATAAGTCGTGGTAGAGGCAGGGGGAGAAACAACTCCAGAGGCAGAGGAAGAAGTTCTTCTAGAGGAGGACGCGACAGAAGTCCTGTAAATGTTGTTGGTAGTGAATAGAATCAGAATCCAAGTCAGCCAAGTGAACAGAGGCTTGATAAATAAAAAATTCAATGTCATTATTGTAAGAAATTTGGCCATTATGCATATGAATGCAGGAAGAAACAATATGACCAAGGAAGGAAAATCTCAAATCAACCAACCAACACGAGCACTCTGTAAAGTGCAATGTTAATGGCATATGCATCTCCAATTGAATGAAATGTTGTTCAAGAAAGTCCACATGACATATGGTACTTAGATTCAGGCTATAGCAATCATATGACTAGTAATTCAGATTTGTTCTCCAGTCTAGATAATTTAGTTCAAACTAATGTTACACTTGGAAATAATGTCCAAGTCACTGTTTTGGGAAAAGGTACTGTTGGTATTCTAACCAAATAGGAGGAGAGTAAGTTTATTCCTGATGTCTATCATGTCCAAGGTCTGAAACACAATTTGTTGAGCATTGGACAACTGATACAGAAAGGTTACAGATTCTACGTAGAAGATGATCACTGTGTGATTAAAGATAAGCGTCCAAGCAACCAGTTGATAGCAAAAGTGCCAATGACAAGCAATCGTTTGTTTCCATTGAGGATAATTCCAAACATGAAAGGAAAGACAAATACAACAGTTTCATTCTAGGTGGAAAGTAAAGAATCAGTCGAGCACTTCGACAGGAAAGAAAATGGCAGCGCTGATTTTCAAGCTACATTTCAAACAGAAGTTTAGGACTAATCATGGTTGTGGCATTTCAGATTTGGACATCTGAATTTTGGTGGGATGAAGCTACTTCACACAAAGAATATGGTGAAAGGATTGCCATTGATCGACAGACCATAGAGAGTTTGTGAACGATGCATTTTTGGCAAGCAACATAGAGAAACTTTTCCAGTCGAAGAGTCATATAGGGCACGCACACCACCTGAAATTGTGCAATTTAATATTTGTGGTAAAATGCAGACATCATCCATTGGTGGCTGCAATTATTTTCTTACTTTTATTGGTGACTACTAAAGAAAAACATGGCTATATTTTCTGAAACATAAATTTGGCGCATTTAGTTATTTTCAGCCGTTCAAGGCACTCGTGGAGAACCCGAGTGGACCCCACATCAAAATCTTAAGGACCGACAAAGGAGATGAATATGTTTCAAATGAATTTCGAAGTATACAAAAGCAATTCACTGCACGGTAAACACCTCAGCAGAACGGTGTTTCCGAAAGAAAGAATAGAACCATTATGGAGATGGAGCGCAGCATGATGGCAGCCAAGTATTTGTCAAATGAATATTGGGCTAAAGCAATTGCAACTACTGTACGCATGATGGAAGCCAAGTATTTGTCAAATGAATATTAGGCTGAAACAGTTGCAACTACTATATATATCATGAATCAATGTCCAAAAAAGAGCGTGAAGAATAAAGTTCTTCAAGAAGCATGGACAGGTATGAATCACAGTGTTACTCATTTAAAAATGTTTGGTTGTGTTGCATATGCTCATGTTCCAGATGAGCTGAGAAAGAAGTTAGACAAGAAGGGACAAAAATATATTTTTGTTGGCTATTCTGAAGACACAAAGCATACAAGTTGTATGATCATGTCGCAAGGAAAGTGATCATCAGTTGAGATGTTCAATTTGTCGAGAATGAATCATGGGATGGATCTGTCGACATAAATGTCAAGATTGTGTCGAATGTCGACAATGATGACTTGAGGGAGGAAGTGGTTCAAACACCACATGTAAGTCAACCGGTTGCAGCACTGTCAACTCCTATGACACCTCAACATGGTTTAGCACAAGGAACATCGACACAAGTTGCAGTTCAAGCTACGCTGACAAGCACACCAAGAGGACAATAGATTCCATTAAGCATTTCGTCGAGGTCAACATCGACAGAACCAGTGAAGACAAGAAGTCTGCGTGAAATATATGAAGATGGTACACCAAATTCATTCTCTCTCTTTGCATTATTTTCTCCTATATATGATCCACTAACATTTGAGGAAGTTGTCGAAGAAGAAGTATGGGCACAAGCCATGGATGAAGAAATGGAATGCATTGAGAAGAATCAAACATGGGAGCTGGTTGATGTACCAAAAGATAAAGATGTAATCAACGTCAAATGGATTTACAAGACCAAACAAGATGTCGATGATAATGTGTAGAAGCACAAAGAAAGAATGGTCACAAGAGGGTAAACATAGCAGCCTGGAATAGACTTCAATGAAACTTTTGCACCTGTCGCACGCATGGATACAATCAGAATACTTTTGGCCATTGCTACACAAAACAAAGGGCATGTTTATCAAATGGATGTTAAGTCAAAAATTTTGAATGGCTATATAGAAAAGGAAGGATATGTGGAACAACCACAAGGATATGAAGTTCCAGGTCAAGAGCATAAAGTGTACAGGCTGAAAAAGGCACTCTATGGTTTGAAGCAAGCTCCTAGAACATGGTCCAGTCAGATTGATTCCTATCTTACTGAAAATGGATTTCACGGAAGTGAAAGTGAACCGACTTTGTACACCAAAGTTGATGAGCAAGGTAAGATGTTAATTGTCTGCCTGTATGTAGATGATTTAAAATTTACTAGTGAATTTGGCATAGAATATTTTAAAGCAGTCATGGAAAGTGAATTTGAAATGACTGATTTGGGGCGTATGAAATTTTTCCTGGGCGTTGAAGTCTAGCAGTCTGAAAGTGGTATATTTATATCACAGTCAAAATATGCAAGTGCAGTTTTAAAAATATTTAACATGTATAATTGCAAGAAAACCACAACACCAGTAATAACGGGTTTAAAATTGAGTAAGGATGATGATGGATCAACTGTAGATCCTACGTTGTTTAAAAGGCTTGTTGACAACCTTATGTATTTAACAACAAGAAGACCAGACATCATGTATGGAGTAAGTTTGATCTCAAGATTCATGGAGTCACCAAAAGACTCTCATTGGCAAGCAGCTAAAAGAATTATGAGGTATGTAAGTGGCACAAAATACCTTGGCATTATGTATTCAACCTTAGAAAATTTTAAACTCATTGGCTACACTGATAGTGACGATGGATGCAACATAGATGACGGGAAGAGCACATGTGGGTACACATTTCGTTTTGGTAGAGGTGTTGTTACATGGGATTCAAATAAAGAACCCATAGTGACTATGCCTTCAACATAATCAGAGTATTCTATAGCTACAAGCGCTGCATGTCAAGCTGTCTGGATGCAGAGAATTTTGAAGATCTGTCGCAGAACCAACAACCAGTTTCTACGACAACAATTCAGCCATTACATTGTCTAAGAATCGTGTGTTCCACAAGAGAACCAAGCACATCGACACAAGGTTTCATTTCATAAGAGAGTTGGTGAACAACAAAGAAATTTGTTTAAAATTTTGCAAGTCTAAAGATCAACTTCCAGACATCTTTACAACCATTGACAAAGGATACATTCTAGTATTTGCGAAGTTATCATGGAATGACAAGTTCTGCACAGTGAATTCTATCATATATAGAGCAAGTTTAAGCTCTAGTTATTTTTTTGTAAATTTTGTTTTAATATCCCCATCTTCTCATAATTAAGGGGGAGTGTTGGAAATATTAATTAATCGCAGATCTGTATCTAATCTCAGCCAACTCTGTCAAAGTCTGTATCAGTTTAGATCTTGTTGGACAGTCTGACCAGAGTAAAGAGTTCACAACTCTGCAATGTAAACCAGTTGAATTAAATTTTTGAAGCTAAGTTGTTAGGTAGATAGTTATTACAGTGTTTAATGGGAAGTCAGTAGATTCACGAAGAAGCAATTTCAGTTTGCCTATAAATAGAAGAAGAAGATTGTAAGTTAAGTTAGACACAATAGACACAACAAAGAGAATTCTGAGAGACCTCTGAGCAGAGAGTGAAGAGGATAGTGTCAAAGTTCAAGATTCTGTGTGTTTGAAAATGTCGAGAGCCGAAGCTGTGTAAAAGGTGAAATATCTCTGTAAATTTTCAAGTTTGCATTTACGGAAAATAGGTCTCTTTTATGTCTTGACATGTTATATAACTAAAATAGTTTATGGTTGAATGCATGTTTATTTAGTTGGTCATTCTCTCCAGAATTACTTGAGTAAATGTTGTTTACATTTATGGTTTGAGTGAAAGATCAAAGAATCCATAAAAATTTCACCTAGTAAAATTTCCAGATTTTACGACAGAGTGATCGACTTAAGTCTTCCTAAATGTTTGGTTATATGATTTTGTAATTCTGTCGAATTGTTGGTGTGTCGATTTTTACTTCATTTTATTGATTTCTTAAGTCTTTAGACTAAGAAACATCATTTATGAAATTCGACTAAAAGTGGTTAAGTCGAAGTAAACCGAGAAGTAAAACGGTCGAAGTAAACTTGTCGAGTAAGTCCGTAAACCGGTCGAAGTAAACCTGTCGGTTAAGTTCGGTCGAAGTAAAACCTGTCAAAGTCAAGTAAGTCGGTAAAATCGACAAGTAGACCCAATGGTACTAGTGGACCCAAGTGGGCCCAAGTGGACCCAATGGTACTAGTGGACCCAATATTAATTAATGACTCCTAAGTTAGGAAAATATAATCTAATAGACTAGTTTGGACAAGGGAGGATTATAAATACAAACACATTCATATTTTAATTTTAATAAACATGGATATTTCTCTTCTTCCCCCACACCCCTCCCCACTAAATTACATTTTAATTTGTGCATTCATGAATTGTATATTTGTAGTAGGAACCATTTACTTAGCAATAGTTAATTTCAATTAGTTAGATATCATCTTGCATTAATTATCATAAATATTTGATGTTGTGAAAAGTTGGAGGAAGATCTTCTCTTGCTTGTATGTAGATTTTTGGTCGATTAAACATGTGAAGGACATCTTACCATTGGATTCCAAGTTATAACAAAGAGGCCAGTTAGTTGGCCTAAGGTGTCATCTTTACTCTTTCTCGATCATCTTTGATTACATAACTCAAATAGGAATGTATACTTGTTGTTCTCTTACATGCTATTTCAATAACCTAACACTAGTTAATGAGAAAATAATTCCATAAACAAAAATGGCCATCGCACTAGGGAAAACTCGTTTTCCTTTTAGTTTTTTTTCTCTACTTACCAGCCTTAAGAATATAAATGTTTAGTTAGATTTTTTGTTGTTATTATCTTAGCCTCTTTGAAATATAAATTTGAAGGATTTACTTTCATTTAGGGTATTTGTTTCCAAACCTATAGGCTTCCACACACCTTTTCCTAGTAACAGAAGTGGGTCGTTGTGTTTTCTTTTCTAAACAAGCATGGGTCCCCATGTTTTTCTTTTCTTAATAGGTGTGGTTCCCCACACTTTTCCTTTGAGAAAGGCATCGATACACATGTGTTTCCTTTGAGAAACACATGAGGGTTGTCTTGTAAAGGAGAAATTAATTTCTTAGTGGATTTTTGGGTTACTTGATTTTTTTGGGATCTTGGAAGATTTTTTGTTATGTTCTTAGGGAATTAGTATTGATCTAGTGTTTTATGTTTGTATTTGCAATTGAGAAAGAAAATAAGTAATTTTTTCATTTTGGTATTTAGGTGCATATTAGTATTGTTCAGAAAGTTATTTTTTGTAGAGTTGTTTTTGGCTTGTTAAAAGCAATTTGGAAAAGAAAAATAGATGCATATGTAGGTTGTTTGATTTCAATCTATTTTATTTCACTTGATTCACCATGTATAAAAGGATATATGGTTTCTTGAAAGATTGGAATGAGTTCTTTGTTGAATTTGTCAATGTCTTTATCAATTCAATATTCCTAGAATTATTTAAAAACACCACCAGTCTTCACTTCTGTATCCTTTTGAGTAATGAGCAGAACTAAAACAAGTGGTAATTAAAAGGATTTGGACTTTTTCATTATATAAAATCAATATAGTCTAAGTATAGAACCTTGGTGTAGGATAGGAGAGGAAACTCTTTGACTCTATTAAATTGAAACTAGAATCGCTAAAAAGTGCAAAAGCCAATGATAGCATAAGACATTTGTTGATAAAGAGTGCCTCACATGCACATCAAGCAATAAGTCAATCTAAGCAAGTACATAGATTATTACCTATTTGCTTGTTTAGTTGCCTATGCATGTACGCGAACTTTAGGTGAAGCGGCAAGTCCTTGGGGTGACACCATTTCAGTTCGAAGTTTTGGGTCTAGGACTTAGTCTGACATTCCCCATCCATACTAAAAAACCTAGCCCACCATTATTCCGCTCGATTACCTTTATGTGAAGTGGTATCCTTAGTTTATTTTATGTAGATTCTTACTTGACTGACTGCAAGTGAGAAGTATTTGTGGTAATAAAGACATATTCCTAACATTTGCCTCAACTCCCTTGGAGGGTGCATGTCTTTGCAAGGGTACTTTCAACTTGAGTGACTGTTGTGAGAGGGTTTCCATAAATGTCTATTGTCCCTGTATTAGTTGTACTTGCACCTTCATTATCCTAGGCTAACTTTCAAAAGGTTTCTTATATGGACTCTTCACTAACTCAGTTTTTATGTCCTATCCACCTTGAACTGGTCTTTGGGAGAGTGGTACTATTTGTGTTGATGTTTGTCGCTCAGACAATAACTTCCACACATGTTTAGTGTCAAACGTGCATCAAGTTGTCCAAGTCAAATATATTTTGTAATTAACTTCATCAATATAGTGAAAGTCTTATAATTAGTTGTTGAGTTTGATAGAGTGTATTTCTTACATTGGTGATTCAGACTAATATCAACCATACATCTCATCAAGAGATTAAGGTTTTGGTATATTAGGGTTTCAACTAAAGTATAAAGGTGATTCAAGGTTGAGGGTTAAGACGCATTCATTATTTCACCGAAAGATAGTTTGGTTGACTAGATTTAGAATGTTATAGAGGAACTAGTTTAAGAACCAGGGAGAGGACAATGTGTAGGTCCATACAAAATAGAGTTATATCATCATACAAATTTGTATAAAGAAATCCATATGGAACAAGTTTTTGCATCCATATGAAAGGCATGCACAACAAGTAGTGACTCATGGAATGTTTTCTCAGTTTTGAAGTGCATATTTCTTCACTAAGTGTGTAGATTCTACTATTCTTGAATGTACCACACAACTAATATTAGTTTTTCCAGCTATAGAGGTTTCCTTGTAAGCTTTTATCTATTAATGAAAAGTTGATTGAAGGAGTAAATTATATGTGTATTGTGTGTATGCTTCCACTATTCATTTTCCAGCTACATGTGTGAAGAATGCAATGTGAAGAATTTTAATTTTGTAAATTAATGATCCAGGAGGATCCAAGAAGGAAATTTTTTTTGAAGTCCTCCAATCTCAGAAAAACCAGCACCAGATCGAAGGGTTCGTCGAGACGATTCCAACGGCATTCGTTTCACCTCAAACGGACTCCGTATGAGAAAGTTATCACGTTCTGTTCTATAAGGTCAATAGGCAAATTTGGCAAAAAGAGGTGCCACGTGGCACCACTAACAGGGTGACACATGGAATCCGTACTATACAAACATGCTAACATGGCATGGTGATGTGGCATGTTGACATGGCATGATAATGTGGCATGATGACATGGCATGGTGATGTGGCATGGTGACATGGCATGATGACTAGCATGCATGCATTTGTGCTTGAAATGATTTTTAGGACATTCATGCATTTACTCATGAGAAATTGTAAAATGATTAATATTTGAAGTGAGTGGAAAAATTACTCACATATTACTCATTTTATTCATTGAGTTGTTATGAAGTTAATGCATGGTTGTAACCAAAAACAAACATGCCATATTTGTAAAGAAGTTGTAACAAGTTGGTTTATTATTTAATAAAAAGGCCAACCATATGAAAACCAACTTGGGGAAGTTGTAACCAAGGCCAAGATAGGAAAATTAGTTGCAACCAAATGAATCCATGAGATTCATGTGAAGAAGGGCAAGCCAACCTATATAAACCTCTTCATTTGCCATTTCCCACTCATGCTTTGGAGTGGAGACTTTACAGCTAAAGGAGAGAAGGGAGATTGTGTAGCTCTGCAGGAGGAAGGTACGAGTGTTTATACTCGTTTTACACCGTCTTCAGGCTTCGGAGTTGCTGGAAGCAGTCTTGTTGTTATTTGGGCAGCGGTTCTCTTCCTGGCCATTGTCGCCAAGGTATCATTGTATCATTGCCATGTATTTTTCCTTATGCTGAGATTATAGATCGGCCCTCCTATTAAGAAGTAGGCCCAGAGACGTAGTCCATCCTGGACGAACTCCGTTATCAACTTGTTGTCTTTATGTGCGTATTGTCTATGATGTTTGGTTCTCTTCTTATGGATTTGTGAGCTTCACTCATGCTCTTTATGCAATTCATGTTAACGTCATAGAGTAGCAAAGATCTTGTTTTCGGATTATGTGGTATCAGAGCAGGACTATTTGACATTGGATTGTGAGTGTGGATGCTCACGAGGGCTAAACTGCAAGCTGGTGAGGGTACATTAGAGCCTTACAATTCCGAGATCGGACGTGCACACCGAAGGAGGAAGATGGATGCTAATGATGCCCGCATCAAGATGGAGGCAAAATTTCACAAGGTCTTCTATATGATGGCCGACAAGGTAGACAAGTTGTTTGCAGACTATGAAAAACACATGGAAAAATAAAGAAAAGGCAGTGAAGTAAAGAAGGAAGACAAAGAAGTGAAGGACGAAGGCAACGCTTCAGTTAACCACGGAGGAGGTGGCGAAGAGCCTCCTGAGCCTCCCTCTTCACCTTCAGGTTCAAGCACAAGTTCAAGTGCTTCTTCCTCATCTCATTCTCAGCATTCCAAGGTTCCTCACAAAGAGCCTCAAAAGAAGCCCTTATTGAAGCTCGATGTGAAGTTTGATTTGCCCATGTTCAATGGGGAATCGAATGTAGAGAAGTTGAACAATTGTTGAACAATTGGATAAGGCAAATTGAGGTCTATTGCTGAGTCTAGCAGATCAAAGAAGAAGATGTGAAGATTCAGTTGGCTTCACTTCGGCTGACAGGCACCGCACTTATATGGTGGGAAAGCAAGCTTCAGCAAGGTAGCAAACAAATGGGTGTCTTCTCTCATCGTGGTCTGCTTTCATTTCTGCTTTACGTAAGCAATTTTATCCGTTGGGTTATGTCCAAAAGGCTATGATGCATTGGCAAAGCTTTAGACAAGGCAAGGGTCAGAGTGTTCAGAATTTTACTGAAGAATTTAGAAAGAAAGCTCTAGAGTTGAATATTTCTTTAGATTCTCCTGACACTCTTTTGAAGTACATTGGTGCTCTTCATCATTATCTACTCCATACTTTGTTGTTGTTGAATCCTACTAGTGTGGATGAAGCAAGTGTTTAGGCTACTCATCTTGAGAGCAGGGGGAATCATTTGCAAGAAGACCATCAGAAGGAGCCTTTCAAGCACAACAACAACCACAAATTCAAGAAAAAAGACGAGCAAGAAGACAGCTACTGCCAAAAAGGAAGGAGGAAAGCTCCATTGCAACCATTGCGACACTGATGGGCATGATGAAGAAAGTTGTTGGAAGTTGCATCCTGAATAGAGGCCAAAGCATTATGGAAGCAAAAAGAAGAAAAAGACCGTTGCAACAGCGCAACGAGATTTGGGTTCCGACTCAGGCGACGAAACCATGATTATAGCCACGGGAATGCAAGGTAACAAAACTCTTCATACTGGTTCAAGTTCTACTCATGTTTTTAAAGAAAATGATAAAAGAAGAAGTGAGTTGTTCCACATCAGAGTTGTGTCTAAGCATACAAAGATTGAAACATTATTTGATCTGGGTTCTCAAGTAAATTTGATCTCAAAATCAGTTGTTAAGAAGTTGGGCATACAGACTAAACCTCACCCCAAGCCTTATCCTCTTGGATGGGTATGTGATAATGCTAAGCTACAGGTGACTAAGCAATGCAGGTTAAGGTTTGCTATTGCTTCAAAGTTGATCGATGAGGTGGACTTAGATGTTGTTCCTCTTGACATCTGCGGTATCGTATTGGGAAGCCCATACTTGTATGATCGCAAAGCAGTATTCTTCCGTCATGAGAACAAGTACCATCTCACCAAAAATGGGGTGGAGTACATTGTGAGAGCTCACAGTATGAAGGCTAACACCTCTCTTGTTAGTGCAGGACAGATGAAGAGACTCATCAACACTAATAAGAGATACATGCTCATGGTTGTGAGAGCAAAAGATGATGAAGCATCCAATGCTTTCAAAGGTTGTGATCCTTCTCATAAAAAGGCTATGATTGATATTGTGGCTAACTATGATGAAATATTTCAGGAACCTACAGGTTTTCCTCCCAAAAGGGAGATTCAGCATGAGATTCATCTCCAGTAGGATGCCCCTCTTCCTAATGTGGGCATGTACAGGTTGTCCGTAGTTACCAAGTACAAAAAGGGTACTAGTAACAAAGTGACAGATATGCTTTCTAGACCTCCTATTGTTGCATCTATTGTCTTGAAAAATGCTTCTTTATCCCATGAAAGTTATATTGAGCAGTATGCTACTAATGATGATTTCAAGGATATTTATGAGAAGCTAACCAATGGCACACAGGTGGAAGACTACTATTTGTAGGAAAAGTTGCTCTATCATTTGGGCAAGTTATGTGCTCCTATCAGTGAAAGAGTTCATGTAATACGAGAAGCTCATACTTCTCTTGTATCAAGGCATTTTGGGGTAGGTAAGACTTTGGCTCATTTGCAAAGACTTGTGTATTGGCCTCGCATGAAATACATTGGAACAAAATATGTAAAGGGGTGTGTGATGTGCTCTACTTGTAAGCCCACTAATAGAAAATTGGGGTTGTACTCACCACTTCCTGTTCCTTCCCATCCTTGGGAAAGCATTTCCATGGATTTTGTGGGGGATTTGCCTATTTTTAGGAGGGATCATGACTACTTGTATGTGGTCGTGGATAGGTTTAGCAAGATGTGTATTCTTATGCCATGTAAAAAGCAGGTCACTACAGAGCAGGTTGCTTCTCTTTTTTTTCAGCATGTATGGGTTCACTTTGGACTTCATATGTCCATTATCTCGGATGGAGACTCCTGATTCCTTTGAGAGTTTTGGACAAAATTATGGTGTATGATGGACACCAAGCTGAAGAGGAGCACCGCTTTCCATCCACAGACCGACGGACAGACAGAGGTAGTCAACAGGACAGTTGTCCATTTGCTTCGAGGCTATTGCAACAAGCATCCTAAGTTATGGGATGAACAGATCCAGTATGTGCAGCATGCCTACAATAGGGCTATGCATTCTTCCACTCAGAGCTAGCCATTTGAGACATGCTTTGGGTACTTGCCAAAGAATCCATTGGACTTGACTTATGGGAGAGAGGCTGAGTCAAGCGCTTCCAAGGATGAATACAAAGCCCACAGGTTCATTCAAAGAGTTCAACAGGTACATCAAGCAGTGCAAGAGCAGTTGGAGAAGAGTCAAGCCCAGTACAAGGCTCGCCATGACAAGCATAGAGTTGATCATCAGTTTCAGGTGGGATATCAAGTATGGCTTCACATCAGCAAGGAGAGGATGAAAGGAGAAGGCAAGAAGCTCAAGCCTATTAGATATGGTCCCTTCACCATCTTGGAGAAGATTGGGACGGATGCTTTTCGCTTAGAGCTACCGCCATACATGCAGATCTACTCAGTGGTGAATGTGGAGAACTTGAAACTCTATGAGCCTCCCATGATCATGGATGAAAGGGAGAATGTCTCATTGCCATCAGTTGATGAATTTGCTCTTGAGTACATGGATGAGCTAAAGGGAGATGTCATCTTGGACAGAAGGACAAGGACTTCTCGCAGAGGTGATGTTGATTATCTTCGAGTGGGCATCAAAGGCACTCATCCAAGCAAAGCCAAGTGGATCGAGAAGGATAAAGTGAGGGAGCAATTCCCTCACCTATATGTTGATTAGTAAAGGCTTTTGGAGGCCAAAAGCTTCTCAATGGGGAGGAATGATCCAGGAGGATCCAAGAAGGAAATTATTTTGAAGTCCTCCAATCTCAGCAAAACCAGCACCAGATTAAAGGGCTCGTCGAGACGATTCCAACGGTGTTCGTTTCACCTCAAACGGACTCCGTATGAGAAAGTTATCGCGTTCTGTTCTATAAGGTCAACAGACAAATTTGGCAAAAAGAGGTGCCACGTGGCACCACTGACAGGGTGACACGTGGCATCCGTACTGTACAAACATGATGACATGGCATGGTGATGTGGCATGTTGACATAGCATGGTGATGTGTCATGATGACATGGCATGGTGATGTGGCATGATGACATGGAATGCTGATGTGGCATGGTGACATGGCATGATGACTAGCATGTATGCATTTGTGCTTGAAATGAGTTTTAGGGAATTCATGCATTTACTCATGAGAAATTGTAAAATGATTAATATTTGAAGTGAGTGGAAAAATTACTCACATATTACTCATTTATTTTTTTCCTTGAGTTGTTATGAAGTTAATGCATGGTTGTAACCAAAAACAAACATGCCATATTTGTAAAGAAGTTGTAACAAGTTGGTTTATTATTTAATAAAAAGGCCAACCATATGAAAACCAACTTGGGGAAGTTGTAACCAAGGCCAAGATAGGAAAATTAGTTGCAACCAAAGGAATCCATGAGAGTCATGTGAAGAAGGGCAAGCCAACCTATATAAACCCCTTCATTTGCCATTTCCCACTCATGCTTTGGAGTGGAGACTTTGCAGCTAAAGGAGAGAAGGGAGATTGTGTAGCTCTGTAGGAGGAAGGTACGAGTGTTTATACTCGTTTTACACCGTCTTCAGGCTCCGGAGTTGCTGGAAGCAGTCTTGTTGTTATTTGGGCAGCGGTTCTCTTCCTGGCCATTATTGCCAAGGTATCATTGTATCATTGCCATGTATATTGCCTTATGTTGAGATTATAGATCGGCCCTCCTATTGAGAAGCAGGCCCGGAGACGTAGTCCATCCTGGACGAACTCCATTATCAACTTGTTGTCTTTATGTGCGTATTGTCTATGCTGTTTGGTTCTCTTCTTATGGATTTGTGAGCTTCATTCATGCTCTTTATGCAATTCATGTTAATGTCATAGAGTAGCAAAGATCTTGTTTTCGGATCAAAATAATTGTTTATTTATTTTAGAACATAAGGACGACATTTATTTAGGTTGGGAAAATTTAGAATTTGTTGTTAAAACCCTTGGGATTTTTTTAGTGGAGTGTTTAATTGTTTGGTGAGTAGCCTACTTAGGTTCTGTTTATTTGATTTGGTTATATCTAAGTCAATCATTAATTGCTTCATCGCTCTCGATGGACCAAGGATATTTCACATGAAACACATAACCATCTACTACCAGGCAAAGACTTAACCTTGACCCACCATTGTGTGAGTCAGAAGAAGAAGAAAAACGTTGCGAAAAATGTGATGCTTTGTTCGCCCATGAGCATTTTGAGAAGGGTTGTGCATATTTCTAATGCCTACGATTCCCACAACTATAGTATTGTTGAAGACTTAGCAAACGTAAAGTGTGCCAAGTCAACAGGTTCTCCAAATTTGTCTCACACAACGAAAGGTATTGTTGTTGAACATGGGTAGTTTTGACTAGCATGGCGCTAATGTAATATCCTTCAATGTGGAAAATTTTAAGTCATGTCTCCCTCGGCATGCCACATTTCATATTCAAGCCTCATCACACATAACTTTTTAGTTTGTTGTTGATAAAGTAACATCTACATGTGGTATGTCTCTATTTTTCGAGGGATTTAGGTTCTTTGTAGATTTTCCCTTCATCCCCATATTAATAGCTTTCGATGGTCGTTATTTTAGACCTCATGGAATCATGCCTTGATTATAATCGAGTTGGGGGGTAAAACTGTCTGAGTGGAGGTCGAGGTTGTTGATGTTTCATTATATTACAACATCCTCCTATGATGTAATTGGATGTACAATATGATTGTTGCAGTATCGTCGATATTTTGACTAATGCATTTCCTTGATTAGAGCCAGATCATCACCATTGAGTTGGTTGTTGCATTGCAAGTTTGATCCAACTATTGCCATGAGATCCAATGTTTCATCGGTTGATAATTCCACAAGGGTGCATGAGAGTATGGATGTTGGATTGCATTCCAATCTAATGGGACCTTTCAATCTTCCTTTGCTCATTTCCTATGTTGACTCTTGTTTAATATACATGATATTGTTAATGGATATAGATCCCAAGGATATGTTGTCAAGTAGGAATACCGAAACACAATTCTTGACATCATTTAAAATGTCTTATTTGGAAAATGATCCTTGCATTATGTGTGATTCATCTGCATCAATAGATGAAAATGGATGTATTGGACCATCTATGTTGTTGTATGCAATTAATATTGCTTACGAGATTAATAGTCGACCACTACTGTAGACATTAATAAAGTTACTCTACCTAATGAGGAACATGATCATTTCATGTTAGCCATTTAGGCCCTTAGTTCTCCTACCTCACAATATTTCTTTAGCGTGGTTTTACATTATGATGAAGCTATTATCGAAGTAATGACCTGTTCTAAGAGGCCTTGGGACAAAATAGATCATTGATCACACTTTCTCCTTGAGTTGAGTAAGTTCAAAATTGAGGAGAAAATTTAACCACTTCTAGAGATTTCAATTGGTATAAAAAATTCCTCCTTTCAAACAAGGTATATGTGGAAAGAAATAGAACAAACATTTTGAAAACCATAATAATTGATTTCTTTAAGAAATCTAAGGTTGTGGAAAACATTATGATTAGAGTAGATTGTTCTCTTGAAGAATTTAAAATGTATACTATCATTTTCAAGGAATTTTGTGATGTTTTCACTTGAACTTATAAAGAAATGCCATGGATAAACCCCAACATCATCAAACGCAAAATCAAGACTTAGTAGAATTTCAAGCTTATTCCATAGAAGCTTATACCACTAAACCCCCCAAAAAACAGCTACCATCAACGTATAAGTAGAAAAAATGTCAAAAGTTGGTTTTATCTAACTTGTCCCTCTCATTGAATGGGTATTGAATCATGTTTATGTGGATAAGAAGCAAGGGACCATCTGTGTATGCATTAACTTCTGCAGTCTCAATAAAGTTTGTCCTAAGGACAATTGTCCTGCATTGTTCATTGGTCAAATTATCGGTGTGTGTGTGTGTGTGTGTGTGTTGGAAGTGAAATTTTCTCATTCATTGATGGATTTTATGGCTATAATCAAAATGCGGATTCACCAAAGGATCAATGTAAGACCACTTTTATCTATCCTTGGGGTACCTTTTCTTACAAGAAAATGTTAGTCGACCTTAAAGTTAAAATGTTGAAGCCACTTTGTAATAATCAAGCGGAAAGCTACAGCTTGCTCCTAGTGACTCAATTGGCTAAGAATAAAGGATACAAGTCTGTTCAAATTTATGGCAACTCTGAAATACTGATAAAAGCTTTACATTCCTCTAACAGTCTAAAAAATTCTACCTTGATTGTAATTTTGCAGAGAATTAAGAGAGTTTTGAAAGTTTTTGATAAGTCTGACTCCTTTCATATTCTTCGGGGCCTTAATAATTCTGTTGATGCTATGGCAAACCAGGATTGTCTCCTTCCTCAAGGTTCTCTTAGTATTAATGGGGAGCCCAGTTATTTTAACCCAATCCCATAACTTTAAGCAGTGTTACGCAGATTGATAGGGCGATTCTCTTCCTCTCTGAAATGATTTGTAAAGTCTCAGATTCTTTTGTATTTTGTAATTAGGTTGATTGATTATTGCCAAAATAGACCTGTTCTCTTCTTTCTCAATAAAACTATCTGTTATTGTTAAATAAGAAAAAATGTTGAAGCCACTTTTCAATGTGCTATGTTTGTTTCCTTCCACAATAATAAATATATTGTTGAATCCTTTTTGGATAAGTTGGCCACTTGATAATAATAATAAAAAAGAGTCAATCGTCCAACTCATCTTCAAACAATGTTTGAAGAGATGCCATTTCTATAAGATTTGTTTAAAAATAAATAAGTGTCTTTTTTGTGTCATGACTAGGATTTTAGTTGGTTTCATCATGTCCAATTACGGGATCATGGTTTATGCTTTCAAGGTTCAAGCAATAGTTCAGTTGCGTCTCCCATGTATAGTTAAACAACTTCAGAGTTCACAAGGAAAATGAATTTTTTTGTGAAGATTTATTATCGATTATGTTGAGGTAACAAAAGGTTTCATGTTCCTTTTTAAAAAAATGAGTCCCTTTTATATGGGAATACACATGCAACACTCATGTGATGCCTTGAAAGAGGCCCTTATGTATGCCCCATTACTTAGTCTACCATACTACTGTAGAGATTTCCTTCTATACCTAAGGGAACCAAGGAAATTGTTGAGGTGATCACTTCATTGTGGCATGTTGAAGGGCACTTCAATCTCAAGGGAGGGGAAGGAATTTGATATTTGGCTTCAAACTAAGCATCAATACTAGTGTCTACAATTAAATGGGGACATAAAATTGAACAAGGAGGGCCATGAGGACTTCCATGAGATCCAAATAGCAGTTGGGGTGAGAAACGGATGTCCAAGTGAGAACACAAAGCGATGCAAAAGAGGTAGTGAGGTTGTATATAAAGAGACGATTTGGCAAAATAGTTGCACAATGGAAAGTCATCCTACAAAGCACAAATATATGTGTAAGAAATGGCCAAATTCTACTCTAAATGGAAACAAATACATGTCCATCAGATTTTTTGAAACGTCAAAAATCAAATATACGCTATATNATTATAGGTACAATGTGGAAGTGTGAAAACCACTGCTAGATCAACATTGAAAGCAAAGAAAAAATGAAGTATCTAGTTGAAGGTTACATTTATAGCTAAGAGAAGATATAAAATAAGGTGCAAGTACAAGAAAGATGCTAAAAGCTAATGAGTTTTAAATATAGAATAAAAGAGAGGATGTTAAGGTTATTCGAGGTGGAGTTAATTGTCAAGGATGAGTGAGGGGACAATGATAAGGAGCTATGTCCATCTTAGTTTGTTGGCGAGTCTTACATTCCATCATAAATCACTCAATAGAAACTTCATTTTTTACTAATAAAATTCAAAGTCATCCATGTAAGTTTTGTGTAAACCACGAGTAGTGTAAGGAGAAGTATGTCCCTACTCAAGTGTTTGATGAGAGGAAATCCAGTCGCGGATAGATGTGATATTAAGGGCATGACACCATTCTTGATAGTCTAGCATTGGCCCTTCTTGCCATCAATAATGTCATGTTGAACTTGAACTGTAGGAGGAGGATCCACAATGTACATTATGAGTGGTGCTTGTAACCAACCATGTTGACTCACTAAGATGGTGGTGATAAAACATCTACAATAATAATCGCCTTAACCTTCTTATAAATTATCTCAATTTCATAGGCTTGGATGGGGTCAATCCACTAATGTTGCTCCTTTGTTACCATGCCCTTCACAATAAGTGATAATAAATTTAGGCGAAATTGATTCCACCTAACTACTACATTAAGTATGGATGTGTGCCTTCCCTTGTCATTAAACTTTCAAAAAAAATGGACCTATCATCTTGCAAAGGACAACACCAAGTCCAAACCTAGAGAAATGACACAATGGTGAAGAGCAAGGTGAAATCAAGGGTAATGAGCAATTATGTTGAAGCAAGGCATTCCATTCAATGCTCAAAAACCTGTCACGCTTCACTAGACTAATGAAAGGCATATTCTTTGTCAAGTCAGATAGAGGTTGAGCAATATTAGAGAAATTGCAAAGAAATTTGTGGTGGAACACTATTAAGTCGAAAAATTCTTAAATCTTATTGAGGGTCGTAGGCCCTAGCCACTCTTTAATTAAATGAATCTTTGCAAAAAAATATAAACATCGTCTGCAATGATAATATGGTCAAGTTATTTAAAAATCATCTTGGCAAATTCACAATTTAATTATTTTGCATAAAGCTTCTACTTTTCTAAAAGTATATAATACAAGATCCAAATGGTCAAGATGCTCTTTGAATGTGATATTATGGCTCTTTGAATGTGATATTATGTGACTATAATATATGACAAAACTAAACTAGGAAAAACTTGAGAAGCTAGTTACCAAACACCTTGTTTATTTTGCCCCTAAATGTACTTGGAGCATTGCAAAAGTTGAATCACTTCATTCAAAATTGGAAGTCACCTTGATAAGTTTTAAACGCAATGTCATCTTGGTCCTAGAGTTGAATAGATGTCTAGTAATAGCCAATACTAAGATCAAACTTGCGAAAACCAAAATGGAAAAAAATTGGCACCCTATTGGTCATCCAATAGAGAATCAATGTGAGGAATGGGGAACTTATTCTTGATAGTGATCTAATTTAGTGGTCTTTAGTCAATACAAATGTGATAAGAACCATGATTTTTATTTGCTAAGAAAATTGAGGCAACAAAAGTATTATTAATAAAAGTTATGATCTCAACCTCCAAAATTTCCTCTGGGAGCCTTTCAATCTCCAACTTCTAAAAGTGACCAAATCAATAAGGGTGAACCATTGTGGGATGTTTAGTGCAGTCCAACTCAGTAACATGTTACATGTCTAGCGGATATTTTGTAGACATCTTTAGGAAGACCATCTTAAACTTCTAGAGAGGACAGCCCTAAGATAAGTTTGTTAACAAGGAGTTGCCTACATACAATAAAAACAAAATTCTGAAGCCAAAGTGGCCCTTCTTCAAGAGTTTTAAGCGTGTTGGGGTTATTGGTGCAATATTTGCATGTGGCCATGAGCCATTCATGTGTCAATTATGTGCTTGTAATTATGGTAATTATGGATGAGGCAATGTTTTATTTCATTTAATGTTTAACTAGGTAATAAGGCCAACCTAGTCAAATTTAGTATGTAGGCTCAATAACCCTCTTGGGATATTTGTCCTTGTTTTGCGGGCCCATAGTCCCCTCTTGAAAGTACACCTACCACTCTTGAAGGTACACTTCATTGAGTAGTGTATAAATACACAAATCAAACTCTCATTTGTATCATCTCATGAGTGTTATGTGCCTCAGGGCACTTAAGTTTTCATTTTTCTCTTGTGTGTTTCTATTTTCAACACTTGTGCTTGGATTTTGCACTGTCTCTCTCTCTAGTACACTAGACCTATTTCTCCCTAGTGTGCTTGCGAGGACGATATTTCAGGACGATATTTCAAAATTTGGGTGAGATTTGGTCCCACTAATTCATTTGGTTACCCTTATCTAAAAAATGTAAGCAAATTATTGGAACATGGCCATCACTTATGTTGCACAAGTTTTTAAAAAGTGGACATATTGAATACATGGGCTCATGTATCCAATACAACTAGGTGCTTCACTCAAGTTTGTACAAAACCGCACGCTGGGAATGAATATTATATATATATATGAACTTTAACCAAAAATATAATAAATTAATTAAACTATTGAGCATTTTGAACCTCTAGCAACATCATGAAATTCAATTATTTTAAATTTGCACACCCCTAGGTCCATGTTAAATGTAAATTGGGTTTGTGTGGCCTAAAGTCAACCCTTCACTAACCATGCATGACTAGTGATATGATATGCTTTATAAATTTCGCCTACAACTTCAATCTATTGTTTTCAAATTTCAAACGTGGTTTCCAGTATGTGATTTCTGTTGAATTTTAGCATGTGCATGTATTCTTTAAAATTTTGCAAACAATAAATAAATAACAATAAGACAAGTGCAGTAGTCAATCAAGCATCACACAAATGAACAGAAGATGTTTTCACAAGGAAACCTTTAAAGGACGAAAACCCCCAAGGCATCAGTAATTCATCCCTTAAATGAGATGACTGAGTATGTAGAGGAAATAGGAAATTTTATCTCAGAATTTTGAGATGAATGTTTTAACAAACTTTTCAAACCCTAGCAGGCTTGAACAAAATTTCCAAACCCTAGAAAATTTTGCTGCTATCACCAAAACATGCCACGTGGAGGGTGAAGACTAGTTGCCCAAAATTTCTTCTGTTGCCCGAAAATTACAAACTGCTGCCCAAACCCAGTTTTTTCGTTGCCCGAGGTCTCTGCTGGATGCCCAAAATCTGTTGGCAAGTGCCCGAATCTTTTAGGGTTGCCCGTGACCTGCTGGGGCTGCCCGCGATTTGTTTTGAGGCTGCCCAAATTTTTTGTTAAGGTTTTACTGCTTCCCAAACCCTCAGTTAGGGTTTTGTTGTTGCCCGAATTGTTTGGAATGTTGTTGCTGATACCAGCAGCAAGGGTTGGGTCAGCTTTTGTTGTTTCCCTAGTCTTGCACCGAGAGCAAGCAGTGAGTTATGATGTTTCCCTAAGTCCACACGGTGAGCACAAGGAGAAAAAATGTAGTGAGTGCTACTGCATGTGAACTGTAGCAACCTGTAAACCCAGCTGTGAATTGTAACCTGCAAAAGGAGAGACCCTAGTTGGCTGAGTCGTCACACTAGGGCAAGATATAGAGAAACCAAAAAGAAACTCACCCAAACAATTATTCTTCAATAGCAGCAAACTTCCTCAGTCAACGAAGGAGCATTCAAGTGATGGTGTTGTTGTATGTTGAAATGAATTGCAAGTGATCTTTATTTTTAGTCTTCCAAACATTAGAAATGGTCCACATAATTTGGAGTTGATATTAGGGTATAAAACTTTTTCATCTTTGACCCTTTGACTTTAACCTTTTGTGGTACAAAAGGTCTTCTTGTAATATGATTTGTGTCACTTGGCCTTTCTCATGGACCAAGGGTTAGGGTAAGAAGGTATTCCAAGTGTTTAGTGGTCAAAGCAAGTGGTCTCTAGGGTCCTTCATGCCCACTCAAAGTACATCTCCATAAATAGGGAGAAGTACTAATGATTTTAACTTGAACTCCTTGTGCCACCAAGATCATGTGCTAAGTGTCTCAACCAGGGGTTGTTAATCCCTGGAGAAGGTCACATAACCCATAGATCAAGGATAGGAGTGCATCATGTGCCTAGATTCGGTCTAGGGCTTATGGTGATAACCTGGTAATTGACCAAGTGCATCATCCATATGCTGCATCAATTGACTCAATGTCAAATACTTGGTAACTAACCAAGTGCCTCCATTCTCCGAGAGAATGGTCCTCGGCCCTAAGCTGAGTCCCCCAGTCCTAAACTGGTTCAAATTCCTGGTAACTGACCAGGTGCCTCCATTCAGTGAATGGCCCTCAGCTCTAGGTTGAGTCCCCTAGTCCTACACTGGTTCAAGTTCCTGGTAACTCACTAGGTGCCTCCATTCAGTGAATGGCCCTCTGCTCTAGGTTGAGTCCCTTAGTCCCAAACTGGTTCATATTCCTGGTAACTGACCAAGTGCCTCCATTCAAAAAATAAATCTCAGCCTTAGGCTGAGCCCCCCAGTCGTAGACTAGTTCAATTTCCTGGTAACTGACTAGGTGCCTTCATTCCTCCAAGAGAATGGCTCTCGATGTTGCTGAGGAAAAATAAAAAATTTCAACAACCATCAGAATCAATATTTTTTCTAATTCCTTGTTCCAACTCCATTTTTTTATTACTCCCGAGGGTGTTTAGTCTTTGGGTGTCTACAATTTTAATTTTTTTTTGTGGTAACCACAACTTACTTCTCATGTGAATGAACTTGATTGTTTCAAGTTTCAAATCAACCTTAGGCCGAGTCCCCCAGTCATATACTGGTTCAAATTCCTGGTAACTGACTAGGTGCCTCTATTCAATAAATGGCCCTCAGCTCTAGGCCGAATCCCCCAGTCCTAGACTAGTTCAAGTTCCTGGTAACTAACCAGGTGCCTCCATTCAATGAATGGCCCTCAACTCTAGGCTGAGCCCCCCAGTCCCAGACTGGTTCATATTTCTGGTAACTGACCAAGTGGCTCCATTCAAAGAATGGCTCTCAGCCTTAGGCTGAGCACCCCAGTCCTAGACTGGTTCAAGTTCCCGGTAACTGACCAGGTGCCTCCATTCTCCAAGAGAGTGGCTCTTGATGCTGCTTTGGAAAAATCAACACTCTCTCTCGGCGAGAAAGGTATTCTCTGCCATGCCAAGCTTATCATGAAACTACATAAAATTTGTCGATGTCAAAGGCTTGGTCTAAATATCTGCAATTTGTTCATCTGTACGGATGTATTGCAGCTTCATAGTGTGTCTCTACATTAAGTCTCTGATGAAGTGGTACTTCATTTCAATGTGCTTCGATCTATTGTGAAACACAGGATTTTCTGAAATCTTTCCGGATTTCAATCGTTGACTCAAGCTTTCCACCGAACATATCCGAGAGAAGTTTCCTAAGCCAAACTGCTTCCTTGTAGGCATCACTAGCAGCAATATACTCAACTTCAGTTGTACTCTGAGCTATGGAACCCTGTTTCTTGTTGGACCAAGAGATCATTACTGATCCCATACTAAAATAGTAACCTGAAGTGCTTACGGTCTACTGCACTGCCATCCGATGCGGAATCAACATCCCTGACTAACCTTACTCCACTGCTGGAAGTATACTTGAGCCCAAAAGTGATAGTACCTCGCACATATTTGAGTACATGTGTAGCATCTACCCAGTGTATGTGCTTCATATCGGACATGAACTAACTCAGAGCATTTACTGTGTAACATATATCTGGTCTCGTGTGCATGAGATACATCAGGGATCCAATGAGTTGTCGATAAAGAGTGAAATCCACATCTTGTGAACACGTGGCCGAGTCAAGCATCTTCTTCAAGTTTGTTGTCATGGGTACGCTCATGGACTTGTAGTCATGCATCCCAAATCTCTGCAAGATATCAACCACATACTTCCCTTATGTTAGGAAGATCTCTCCTGGATTTTTCCAGACCTCTAAGCCAAGAAAATCATGCATCAAACCAAGATCCTTCATTTCAAATTCAGAGGTAAGCTACCCCTTACACTAAGCTATCAGTTGTTCCTCTCCAGTAAGGAACAATTCATCCACATACAAGACTAGGATCAAGTGATGGTTATGAACAACCTTAAAGGGAAAATTGGAGTCAGTAGTACTTTTGGAGAACCTCAAGCTGTGAAGGTAGCCATCAATCCTTGCACATCAAACTCTCGGGGCCTGTTTGATCCCATACAATGCTTTATTCGGTTTACACACATGGGACTTATCCCCATGAGTCACAAAGCCTTTTGGTTGTTCAATGTAGACTTCCTCGTCAATTTTTCCATTGAGGAAGGTTGTTTTTACATTCATCTGAGGAGTTTCCATCCCAACACAACAACAAGAAAGATGATAGTTCTGATGGTGTTATATCTAGCAACATGAGCAAAAGTCTCATCGTAGTTTATGCCTTCTTTTTTAGTGAAACCACGAGATACAAATATGGCTTTGTACTTCTCAATGCTGCCATCAACAACATGCTTGATTTTGTAAAGCCATCTCAAAGTTACCACTAACTCTCTTGTCGATCTGGGAACAACTTCCCACACGTCATTTTTCATAATTGAACTATATTCTTCAATCATAGCACCATTCCATACTTGTTGGCTTGTTGCTTCTTTTGTATGTGGAGGGTTCTGCATTAATAAGCTTGCTCATAAGGCCTGAGTACTTCTGAGGCCTTATGCTTTCTCTGAAAGTTCCAGGAGGAGCTTTATGCTTCTTATCTTCTTGCACCATTTCTCGGTACCAGGAAGGTCTTCTTTTGGAAGGAGGAACCTCAAGTAGTTTTTCAACTGGTCTTTCAGATTCTTCAAGTACATCTGGAATTTGAGGCTCAAATTCTTCTTCCTGCCTCAGAAATTCCAAATTTGGAATATCATAAGGGGATTCTTCTACATCCTTTGGAAGCTCTTTTGTTTGACGAAACACAACTTCCTCATGGAGTAACGTCTATGCTGACTTCAATGTACCTTTGTCCAGGACAATAGATGCGGTAATCTTTCGAACTTTCACTGTAACCAACAAATATGCCTTTCTTTCTCGAAGGCTCTATCTTATCCCTCTTTTCTTTTGGTACATGAATATACACAGGAGTGCCAAAAATCCTCATGTGATCAACCGCAGGTTTTTTCCCTGTAAATACTTCTTCTGGAGTCTTTTCCCCCAAGATGGCATGAGGACTTATGTTTTGAATGTATACAGCAGTACATGTAGCTTTGGCCCACAAAGATAAAGGAAGACCAAGGTCAGTCAACATAGCTTTAGCAACTTCACATATCGTTCTATTCTTCCTTTTTGCAACCCCATTTTGTTGAGGGTTGTAAGGCACTGTCAGCTCCCTCTTGATTCTTGCTTCTCAGCAAAAATCAACAAACTCATTAGATTCATATTGACATCCGTTATCTTACCTCGGGATATGGATGTGTCTTCCTGTCTAGTTTTCAATTAGAGCCTTGAACTCCTTGAACTTGTCAAAAGTTTCACTCTTGACTTTGAGAAAGTAGATCCAGGACTTTCGAGAATGATCATCTATGAACAAAACATAGTACAAGTACCCACTCAAAGAGGGTGAAGACATAGGCCATATGTCAGAATGAATCAAATCCAAGATTCATTTAGATCTAGTATTGCTTCTAGAAAATGATTTATTAATGTTCTTACCTAGAGCACAACCTTTGCAAACACTATCATGTTCAAGAGAAAACTCTGGCATACCTATAACCATCTTTTGAAGGCCTAGAAGAGTTGTATAGTGAAGGTGTCCAAACCTCCAATGCCATAGTTTACATGGGTCAACTATGTTGTGAACCAAAGCTTATGTGGAATTCCCGGAAGCTTTGTAAAGACCTCCCTCTCGAACTCCAATCGATTCAGTTGAGCTTAGCTTCTCATTATTTGCCCATAGAAAGACTTTCTTGTCCATGAAGAGGACCATGTAACCTTGTCTTCTAAGCCAACAACGGAGAGGAGACTTTTCTTTAAACCAGGGACATATAGTATGTCTTCAATATGCAAAACGGTCCCTAATTCAAGTTGGAGTGAGATTGAGCCAACTCCTTCAATCTTATCCCCAAGTTCTACTTAAGTAGTGAACTTCTTCTTTATGTAGCTGGTAAGTGCTTCACGAAAACTTGTCATATGTCTAGAAGCACCACTATCTACTAACCAAGAGTTAGCATTGTTAGTGATGGATCCTAAAAGAGCAGAGATCAGGTAGTATTCCCTTCTTGGTTCGTCTTCTTTGGAAAACTTAGCATTCTTCCTCTTCTTGGGTTCTTCTTTTTCTGATGTAGAAGCTTGGAACCTTCTTTTGAACCTTCTCTTTGGTTGCCTGCAATCCGTGGCAAAATGTCCAATCTTATAACAATTAAAACATTCTAAATTTGGAGCATATGAACGTTTACCTTGTGGTTTATTTTCCTTCTTTTTTTGAGTGAAGGGCTTCTTGAACTTCCTTGTCTTAGCTGTAAGAGCAAGGCTCTCTTCCTTGGTGCCATTTGATCTACTCTGAATTATTCCCTCTTCTTCTACGCAGTCATGCCAAAGTCTATCAAAGTTTGGCTGGGATTCACGTCCACTTACTGCTACCAGAAAGGTTTCCCAAGAATTGGGAAGACCATCAAATACAATATGTACAAGATCATCATCATCCATGGTTATACCAATAGCATAAAGTTGGTCTCTTACCTACTCAATCTTTATAAAGAAGGGGGCAACTCCTTCATCTGTATTCATCTTTAATGTACGAAACTTCTTCTTCAGTACTCTCTTCTGGCTATGTGCCTTCTTTTCATATAAATTTGTCAAGGTGTCAAAGCATTCTTTGGCGGTCTCCAATGGTGTAATGGTGGGAAACAAGGTCTCATTGACCGAGTCATAGATGATCCTCCTTGCCTTCGCTTGCTTCTTCTTGAAGGCAATTCTTCTAGCATTAGATCTAGGTTCTTCTATGGCATTAAGAAACAGGTCATCAAGGTCGTTTGCTTTCAGGGTGGCCATGAGCCTAGCTTTCCAAGAGATGTAGTTGGCTAATCCCTCAAGCCTCTCTTCCGGTCTAAAAGTGCCAATGGCCATCTCCGATTCACAAGTCTGTTATCTAAGTCTGCAAAATGTCTCAAGGTCTACGAGGATTACAGTAATTTTCTCTCTTACTGTAATCTTCACATGCAAAGCTTTGATACCATGTTGAATTTTGGCATGTGCATGTATTCTTTAAAATTTTGTATACTGTAATATAGATAACAATAAGACAAGTGCAGTAGTCAATCAAGCATCACACAAATGAACACAAGATGTTTTCACGGGGAAACCTTTAAAGGACAAAAACCCCAAAGCATTAGTAATTTATCCATTAAATGAGATGACTGAATTTGTAGAAGAAATAGGAAATATTATCTCAGAATTTTGAGACGAATGATTTAACAAATTTTTCAAACCCTAGCAAGCTTGAACAAAATTTCCAAACCCTAGTTGGCTTGCTGCTATCACCAAAAACTGCCACATGGAGGGTGAAGACTAGCTGCCCGAAATTTCTTCTGTTGCACGAAAATTATAGACTACTACCCGAACCCTCTTTGTCCGTTGTCCAAGGTCTCTGTTGGCAACTGCCCGAGAATTTTAGGGTTTCCCGAGACCTGTTATAGGGTTGCCCATGACCTGTTGGAACAGCCCATGATTTGTTTTGAGGCTGCCCAAATTTTGTGTTAGGGATTTACTGCTGCCCAAACCCTCTGTTAGAGTTTTACTACTGCCCAAACCCTCTGTTAGGGTTTTACTACTGCCCGAATTGTTTGGAATGTTGTTGTTGATACCAGCAACAAAGTTTGGGGCAACTTTTGTTGCTGCCCTAGTGTTCCCCCAAGAGCAAGCAATGAGGTTATGTTGCTGCCCTAAGTCCACACTGTGAGCACAAGAAGAAAAAATGCAGTGAGTGCTACTAGACGTAAACTATAGCAGCCTGTAAACCTAGCTACGAATTGTAACATGCAAAAGGAGAGACCCTAGTTGGTTAAGTTGCCACACTAGGGCAAGAGAGAGAGAAACCAAAAAGAAATTCACCCAAACAATTCTTCTTCAACAACAACGAACCTCCTTAGTCAACGAATGAGCAGTCAAGTGATGGTGTTGTTGTGTGTTGAAATGAATTGCGAGTGATCTTTATTTATAGTCTTCCAAACACTGGAAATGGACCACATAATTTGGAGTTGGTATTATGGTATAAAACTTTTTCATCTTTGACCCTTTGACTTTAACCTTTTGTGGTACAAAAGCTCTTCTTGTAATTTGACTTGTGTCACTTGGTCTTCCTCATGGACCAAGGAATAGGGTAAGAAGGTCCTCCAAGTGTTTAATGGTCAAAGAAAGTGGTCTTTAGGGTCTGTCATGCCCACTCAAAGTACATCTTCATAAATAGGGAGAATTACTAATGATTTTAACTAGTTGAACTCCTTGTGCCACCAAGATCAGGTGCTAGGTGTCTCAACCAAGGTCAGTTAATCCCTAGAGAAGGTCACATAGCCCATAAATCAAGGATAGCAGTGCATCATGTGTCTAGACCCAGTCTAGGGCTTATGGTGATAACTTGGTAACTGACCAGGTGCCTCAACCCTAGGTTGCATCAATTGACTCAATGTCAAATACTTGGTAACTGACCAAGTGCCTCCATTCTCCGAGAGAATGACCCTCGGCCCTAAGCTGAGTCCCCCAATCCTAAACGGGTTCAAATTCCTGGTAACTGACCAGGTGCCTCCATTTAGTGAATGGCCCTCAGCTCTAGGTTGAGTCCCCTAGTCCTAAACTGGTTCAAGTTCTTGGTAATTGACTAGGTGCCTCCATTCAATGAATGGCCCTCTGCTCTAGGTTGAGTCCCTTAGTCCCAGACTGGTTCATATTCCTGGTAACTGACCAGGTGCCTCCATTCAAATAATAGCTCTCAGCCTTAGGCTGAGCCCCCCAGTCGTAGACTAGTTCAAGTTCCTGGTAACTGACTAGGTGCCTTCATTCCTCCAAGATAATGGCTCTTTATGTTGCTTAGGAAAAATCAACAATTTCAACAACCATCAGAATCAATATTTTTTCTAATTCCTTAATCCAACTCCATTTTTTTTATTACTCCCAAGGGTGTTTAGTCTTTGGGTGTCTACAATTTTAAATTTTTTTTGTGGTAACCACAACTTACTTCTCATGTGAATGAACTTGATTGTTTCAAGTTTCAAATCAACCTTTCAAAATCTTTGGTATTTTGCGTTTGTTATTGTTTATATTCCTAATTGCTATATCAATGAATAAGAATAATGTAAGTTAAGCTGTAACCATTCGGGATCTGAATTACAATTATTAGATACCCTCATCTTGGTGTATAAAGATCCATGTTTATTCACTTAATTACACTAACCGCTTATATTTTGAGTGTGAACAAATCTAAAAAGCTAAAGAGGCATGAGCACTCTTAATATCTACAACCTTGTTAATTTTAAAAATAAATATGGTTAATAGATTCAATTGATTTTTTTAGTAATGGTGTCTTTGGGGCATGAAAACTAATGATTATTAAATTGATTTTTAACACATTTTTTTATTTTTTTCGGCCCCAAGTCAATGATAGCTTTAGAGCTTGTAGAATCTCTTAAACAAAAGCAGAGTATTTTGTACTAACTTCGAAAGTCCTAAATGTAGAAACGTTGGGTATGGTTTCCTTGTGTAAGTGAAGTCAACACAAGCTGCATCATCTATGAGTGATCAATATTTTTTTACTATCAAAATTTGTTTGTTTTAATGTTAATTATTATAATGTCTTTTTTTCTTTTTGACAAGGTCCTTTGTAATGAAAAAGGAGGGAAAATGTTTATTATTATTATTGTTTACTTCAAGGTATCATTATTTTTTTTACAATGGTTTTTGCATGAAGAAGAAATTGTCTATGCAATTTCATAGGATGGTCTGCGTATAATCAACATAGGTATGTTGATTATAAGCAGACCATCCTATGAAATTGCATAGACAATTTCCTATGTTGATTATAAGCAGACCATCCTATGAAATTGCATAGACAATTTCCTATGTTGATTATAAGCAAACCATCCTATGAAATTGCATAGACAATTTCTTCTTCATGGAAAAACCATTGTAAAAAAAATATTGATACCTTGAAGTAAACAATAATAATAATAAACATTTTCCCCCTTTTTCATTTCAAAGGACCTTGTAAAAGAGAGAAAAAAAACATTCTAATAATAATAGACATTTTCCCAACCTTTTTCATTACAAAGGACCTTGTCCAAAAACAAAAACATTATAAAAATGACCATTACTTTAAAAAGAATATTCTTAAAAGAATATCACAATCAAATTTATTTTGAATATTCTTAAAATAATATCACAATCAAATTTATTTTGAAGTGTTAGTGTTTGATAATTAAAAAATGTAACTCTCAGAAGGCTCGAACGCACAAAGTAACCTCGAGGTGGATCAAACTAGAGGGTTCCAAGAAGATGGTTGGAGATGATCACTTCATTTAGGTATTCGACATAAACTTAGGCATTAGTAGTTGTATGTCTGTGCAATTGAATGGAACTAGGAAGGAAAAAAGGAGGGCCATGAAGGCCTGCATGAGATTCAAACAACAGTTGAGGTGAACAGCAAATGTGAGTGGAAATGCAAACAAAGAGGAAGGTAAAAGAGGCAGTGATGTTGCAGATTTAAAAGAGAAAAGGACACGAAGGTCATCCCACAAAGCGCAAATGTATATAATAAAGGGCCAACTTTTAAGTTTGTATGGAAATGGATCTGTTTAGGGTTACATATCCGTCACAGTTTTGATTCAAAAATACAGAGCAACAAAATATATATATGTATAATAATAAAAAATTATAAAAATGAACAAGAAACAAAAATTCCTCAAGTATGAATACATTTTTTTCCAAATAGCTTTAAGAAATAATAAAAATGGATACTATAAAAACAATAAGAAAACATTCAACAAATCACCACATAAGTTGGTGAATGGCTTAAATCCTGAATACATTTTTTTCCAAATAGCTTTAAGAAATAATAAAAATGGATACTATAAAAATAATAAGAAAACATTCAACAAATCACCACATAAGTTGGTGAATGGCTTAAATCCCTACATACAATGTGACAATACGGAAGTGCCAAAGCAACCGCTAGACCAACACTGAAACCAGAAAAAGATAAAGAACCAACTGTCTAGTTAAGAGAAAATATAAAATAAGATGCAAGTATGAGAAAGATGCAAGAAATTAAGGAATCTCAATGTTGAACAGAAGAGAGAACGTTAGGGCCTTCTAGAACTGGAGCTAGCTGCTGAGGACGAACGAGGAGACCGCAATACAGGCATTGGAGTCATCAATCACTGTGAAAGAACCAATGCAATGTTAGACAACTTATTGGCATTGGAGTCATCAATCACTGTGAAAGAGCCAAAGAAATGTTAGACAACTTATTGGCAGAAACTTAGATTTATGTGTTTTAGGATTGAAGGAGAGCTATTTTATATGAAAAAATGAAAGGTTTAAGGCTTTCACTTTGGCTTTTTTATTTTTTTAATGTGTTTTTAAACAAAAATGGTCTTTCAAGGCTCTGCCAGCTTGGCTTTTTCAGCAACTCAAAAGGAGATATCAAACAGATCATTCGGCACTTGCAAATCTGAAACATATATCCCAAGCAAATACATGGATTATGGATCCTCCCTTGGGGAAGAGTAATATAGGCCAACTTGCTCGAGAATCGACCTCCCTAGACAAGAATACACAGACAATACAAGCAAATGAATCAGCACAAGTGCCAACATGGGTTGACGTAACAACTATGAGCCCATTTTACAGGCCCTTTTTATCATCTCAAAAGAAAAGACGTAAAAATTGTATAAAAGAAGTTTGAAAATATGCAAAGAATTTTTTCATATATGTTGTTGTTTCAAATAAAACTAGGATATATTTATCTTAAACCTGTATCTATTAAGTACAGAGAGGGATACAATTTCTTGAAGCGTAATTTTTTTTTTAATCTTAAATTTTTTACACTTTCAGAAAAAATTTACACCTCAAGAAATTTTATCGCTCTCTGTGTTTGATAGATCTGAGTTTAAGATGGATCTATATCGGTTTTAATTTTTTATCTTATACACTAACATAGATTTTTTCAATTACTTGTGAATTGGTTTTAATATTTATTTTATAAACCAACATGAGTTTTTTTAATTACTTTTTATTTTTAATAATGTGATATTACATTGCACATTACGTGACATCATCTACCCCATACTGGGTTGTAGAGTGCCTCGCTCCTCTCGGTGCAAACAGTTTAAAAAGAACAGGAATGATAATACCTTACGTGATGAGGCAGACTTTGAAAACAACCTAGATGAAAGTCAAAATGAGACTCTGATATAACATTAATGCAAATAAACAACAAAAATAAGGTAATAGACATATGTAAGGAAGCAAGTGCACAAACATATTCTCAATTGTACACGGAATGCCCACTCTTTGGGAATGCACAAGTACATATAATACAAAATCATGCCATAATTTGGACACTAAGGATAAGATTATCCCTAAAAATAATCATGAAGATAAGTAGTAAAGATAAAGCCCACCTTACTTTCATAGTATATATAGCATTCTTCACATGAGAATGATGAGGGCTAAACTTACAAAAACTCATGCCCCCAAATTATAAAATTAATTGTACGTCACAGCAGTGCGTTGATATTCAATTTGAATGAAGATTGCCTGATAATGCAAATTATGGAAAGGAAAAACAAATGTGAAGAATAGTTCATTTGATTTTAAATTGTGTTAAATTGGCTCTCGTGAGTCGTAACTGTTGTTTATAAATTGTATGATGCTGTTTTCCACAGGAAGGAATACGTCATTAGCTAAACTACATTTTTCCATTGTTTATTAGGTGCGTACCTAGTGTAAGTTAGTAAAAGTAACATCGTAACCAACGAAACAGTAAAAGATCAGAAAAATAAAAGATTAGTTGTAAACGTGATGTAGAAAGGATTATGGGTAGACCGTAGACTCTCTCACTCGGGCAAAAAAGGAAACGAATAAAAGCACATGCACATATCCATACACAATATCACTCATACACGTAATAGATCATCAGCAAATGAAAAAGAACAAGATGATAAATGCATGAGTAATATAAAATAGTCCAATGGTGACAACAAAATCATTTGTATGACCAGACAGACTGTACATCAGGTGTAGCATAAATGCCTCCAATATGAGGTCTTGCCAATATCTTTGCTGTTGTTGACCAAGATGAAGTTTCACTTCTTTCCAGAGAGCAGTTGTTTTCGACCTTGTCACCTTCCTGCAGAGACCTGATAACAAAGCCAAACAACCATTAGATAAATGATATTTATAGTTATGTCCTAATTTGAACATGCCAGCATTGCACATGGAGTAGCAATTTTCATCTAAATTAGCAGCGGCTACTGCAAGGTATACGAGAAAAGAGAGTAACAATTACAAGCAAACAAAATTTCCTATTATATGCACTTTCAGCTTCTTATACAATGAAATTAGTTTTCCTGGAAGCTATGACAGTAGCAATAAACCTTTACTTCAGTAGCATTGGGAATTTTTCAGGGTACTCTAAAAATTAAACCTTTACTTCAGTAGCATTGGGAATTTTTCGGGGTACTCTAGAAATCAATCTGCTCACAGTAGGGGGCTTCATACTAGATAGGTACCCAGGCTATTACAGTAAACAACAAGGGTTTACTACTAATCGTCAATGCCAAATTTTAACTGCTAAGAATAAACTTTACATTAATCTCAGAGTTCGTCTTTTAGGTGCAATGTATTTATCCCATGGGGTTAACTCTCAAGATCTTCTTACTGCTCAATTTCTAATATGGAACCTCTTTAAAATCTGTAAAATAGACATTTTTGCATCTATATACTAACCCATAAAAGGACGCCTGTTTTCTCATTAGCAGCTTAGGAGAACTCGTCCTATAATTGAAATTTGAAACCAATTAATTGGACAATAACTCTCTTTATAGATAGATACATGGGCAGATGGAGATGTAATTGTAATAATAAATATGTACAGGATACGGCTAGTGTAGCAGTTTTGGCAAATTCTTATTTGAGGAATCAATTTGTAACTAGAATAGAGGCAGGAAAAGCCTATAGAAGATTAGTGCATCTTAAGTACCCCTAGTCACTCTTGTAAGTATGAGAGCTTTATGCCCAAAGGGGTTGACTGTCGGATACATTGGTGAGGACTCAGGAGTGAGGAGTTTTTCACCAAGGTAGTGGTCGAACATGTGGTTGCACCCAGAGAGATAATATTAAATGATCCTGTGGCCCCCTGTACACATAAGTGGATCAATGCACACCCCCATGTCCTTCAATCAATTAAGTCCGTCAGGCAGTGGCCTAGTGAATCAACGCCCACCCCCATGCCCTTCAATCAATTAAGTCCGTCAGGCTGTGGCCCAGTGGATCAACGCCCACCCCCATGTCCTTCAATCAATTAAGTCCGTCAGGCTGTGGCCTAGTGGCAACTTGGAGTGGTTGTTATGATAATGACCCAAGTTCAAATCCTGGCAAGCTTGCTCCTCCCCTGTGTGCGGTCATGCCGGTTGTGGCTTGAGGCTGTCGCCTCTGTTTGTGCACGTGTCTATCTAGATGTTTGTGGAATAACTGCCTTCTTGGACGTTGTTATATTCACTGTTGAATTGTTGTTGAAGCCTGCAGGAAGATTATCTGTAATTCTGGGCTGGCCAATGTATCAGCAACTCCGCCCCACATAAATATGGGGCATAAATTTTCCTGGGTTTACCATCCATAAAAATGGCGGCTTCATTTCGTAACAGGAACAAAAAAGTATGGGAGCATTATATTCATTCAAGTTTTTTCTGCTTAAGTAATGGATGAAAAGTTAAAACCATTGCTCTGTGATTTAATAGCCTCATTCTGGTACTGTGGTTTCTAACCGCTATATTTGCTTTCTAGTAGATTAGATGTGTAAATTACCATATACTCATAGGATATTGTTACCTTATAATATTAGGTCTTAATGATTCAAAGACCATTTAAGGTCTCTTTTGGCAAAAAGGACAATGCAGAAAAAATAAATAATCGTCAAAACAAGAACAAGTAGTGGCAAACGCACACTCAAATACTGCAACAGCGCAAGGTCTTTTTGGTAAAAGATGATGCATTATGTAAAAGGGGGGGAATTTGTTATAAATACTAAATAGCATTTAATTACTACCACAGCCTTTTATAATTACTCAGAAATCGTGTATGCTAGGTGCATATATAGATAAAATAGTAATAAATGAGATATTTCTTAATAAATGATACAGCTCTATAAAAGGTTTCACATGAAACAACAAAGAATCTGTTATCAATCATTCCTCATTTCATATGGTCTCCAGTGTTTTAAAAATCAGCCGAATAGGACTCAGAGTTGGCCAATTCAACCAGTTTGGTGCCTCTAGGAGGTGACCCAGCCTTGGAATCAGTTCAGTGGCTGGTTCCATACCAAACCAAATGGTTCAGCCAGTTCTGTGCCAAACCGGTCACCTACAAAGTGCAAATCTTTTAAGAAAAGCACAAAAAACTCCCACTAGTAGCACCAGGCATGGCAGGCACTAGCTACACTACTACTAGAACTGCAAATGTCCCTCAGGAGTCCACCAAATCCAAGGCTGAGGATGATCCTGTATTTCTTGATGAGGATCCCAATCCCGGCAGTTACAATGAGTTTGATGATTGGTCATTGATATGTGTAGCATGCTGTTTTTTGGAATCTAAAGGCCATTTAGAGCCCAGCTTTATATGCATTTTGTTTCATGTGTATTGCACTCGGTGCCATTTTGCTATATCCACCCTTACATTGTATATACATAAGCAGACTTTGCATATTTGGTTTCTAATGGTTTGGATTTAGTAATTTACATTGATGTACATGAAGCTCTCCATGACACAGAAAAGAAGCTCCATGACAGACTAAGAAAGCATTTAGGGAGATTAAGCTCATGATCCAAAATAGATCTACATAGTTACCATGTTTCTTGGAGAAACATGTCGTCGGACTCCCATCCTTAGTCACTTGAGCTCGTTCTCCCATTCCTTCCACATGTACCAACAATCATTGGCACAAGGGCGATCAATACCATCCATCATTCCCTCTACATTTATTTTGGTAGTTGGGAGGACCCTTCAGTTGCTCATTGTTAATCACAAAGATCCCCCCCCCCCCCTAGAATAGCATAACTTTTTTACCTTCTACATAAATTATGGTCATCCACTATCACTTTGTCCCAACTGGTAGTTGGGAAAGGAATAAATCCATGTTGCAACCATGCATATTCTAAGTTGAACTCAACGACTTAAATTTGGAGGATAACAGAGAGGCAACTAAGAAATCTCTAATGGATGCTGTATGTGATTGGATGTTTGCCTATCCTGCCTTTGTTGGTCTTTTTCCGGGGCAAATTTGGTGAGGTGCTTAGGGGATACCCTGAGCCTGTTTCTACTTTGTGACTAGGGTGGTCTAGATTGTGTTTCATCTGTTCTTTTCAATTTTGGGGAATGCATTCAGCATCCTCACCTTCTGAGTTCAAATAACTCAGTCTTTTCTGTGGGCTGGTTGGAGTCAACAACCACTGGTTTATCCAGGCCTTTCTGTGACCGGTTCTGTTATTGATTTCTTGGCACTTTTTGGAGTCTTTGGGCCATGGATTCCCCTGGGAATCATGGGAATTGCCTCCAGAATATACATAATATTCATAGAGTTCTGCACAGGCATAAAGATATATGAATGACAACAAAATTTCCATATTTCTTGTGACTACTAAAGGTCATAAATATGGGCATCAGTGCAGTTCACAAAACACAGTAATAATGGAAATCCTCTTGCATCTAAAAAAGCAAAATCATGTTTTGGAAGCAGAATGCTCAATTTTACAGAACATGGTCTGCAATATAAACAAGGGATCTCTATCAGCTGTCTCTAATCTCTGAATGTCAATGACCGAAAGAAGAGGAAATGAGTCATTAAATGTTAAAAGACATGGACTTGGAAAATCACATCTCACAAACAATGTTGGGCAAGATGAAGCACACAGCAAGCATATATTTTATTAGTATTAGCTACTCTTATGTTTTGTAAGACAGTTCTGATTTTAGGTGTTTTTTTCAGAATTTATTTAAATCCTTTGCAAAGGATGAAATAATTCCCCTAATATTTTTTTCTAGTTGACATGCTGAATTTTGAACTCAGTAAAAGCATCTCTGTACTACTATGATGACCAGCTCAGCTGCAGCTCTTTTTAAAACAAAATTATAACCACTTTTGTTAAAATAAAAAAATAAAAATAGTATATTTGACCTTCCATACCAATCTGGTCATTCTTATGCACAATTGATCCAATAAACAAACATCCATTTAATACCAAACTTTGCCTCCATTCCCAAGCCTGCTACGAATCAATTGCTCTAATACCATAAAGAGGTAAATGAGCACTTACTCAAACCAAAGCCTGGTTGGAGATTGTGTATTGTGAGAATCATATGCTACTGCCTCCAGCTCCTTCATAGTACCATTTGCAAAACTAGGCCGTGACTGAGGATGGCAAGATTCATCCCAGCTTCCTGCTGCAGGTTCAAATGCTGGCTGGTTCAACCACAAGCTATTACTACTTGATACTGGAGCCACACTTTGGTGGGGGATTATATGGGTTGTTTGTTGGGAAAAAACACATGGAAGATGGTCTTCTGATTTAAATAGAGGTCGCCCAGTCCTTAGGGGAAGAGGCTTCATAAAGTCTTTGTACTGATCTGAAATGCCATTGCCATTAGATAAATTCCAATTAGATGTCTCCCCTAGAATGCCAATCTCACACTGCCCGACCTGTGGTGTGTCCCACATCTGCCACTCTCCTTGTTCAGATGCACGATTTGGGCCATCCAGTGAAAGTGATGGCAAATCCCACGGTTGTGTGATCGAAGGAAGTTGGTCTCCAGCATAGCGCACTTCATCAACAATTCCTGAAGGCAAGAGTTCCGACAGATGACACTCAGCAGACGCAGGTTTATTGACTGGGGCAGATATAGGGCCATAGCCAGCAGATGGAACACCAGATCTTACTGTGTCGGAAGAAAGCCCAGTCCCAAGGTCCAACGGAAAAGTGTCCAGAGATTCTGAAATAGGTCCTAGCAAGGAGACTGGATCTGGTACATATGATGGATCTTCAAATGTATCAGTTTTTCCTGTAACTGAATTGACAAGAGGCAGACTATCTGGAAGTGAATAAGTTCCTGATGAATTTACAGATTCAGCAGCAGAAACTGAAATCACCACTGAGTTGCTAAATACTGATGGTGTAGATGAGGGACCAAGTGTTACTGGTGCAGATGATCCAAAACAAATACTGTTGGGAGATGATCCCATCGGATCTGCTTCCAATGAGGCAGGCACGGTTCCTGTTTCAGCTGGATGTTGCCAATCCAGTTGAATTCCAGTATTTGAAGAAGACGGTGCAGACAAAGAATTTGATGTGCTTGAAAATAATTCTTGCCAGGATTTAGTCTGAATTGTTGCCTTTGAAGCCATTTGTAGATCAGCTATAACCTACAAAAAAAATCTCCAAATAAATATTTTCTATTAAGCACAGATAACAGCAGGTCATATTATATTATCCAGATATTGCAGATCTGCAAAAATATATGTTGGTCACAAGATCCCTGAAAAACAAAAAGAAGCATCTTCGGAAATTTAACTAGTAATGCAGCATTTGTTTCTCATTTAGTTAGCCACAAGCTTGAGCTTTCATTCAGTGCACCAATGACTCAAAAAAACTTCTCTAGTCTCTCCTAAGTTCTTTCATTTATTTGTTACCGTTAAATCAAGTTGTATCTGATGAAAACAACGTGACTACAAAAATTAATTTTCTTAGAATGGCCCCCTATTAAGTTTCTTAGAATAGCCCCCTAGTGACAGAATCGTTATCATGCTATAGATTAAGATAACATAAAGCTGATTGTTCATTTAAGCATACTGATCTTTTGATATGCCTAACATATATACGCTATAGAAAATACAGGCTTGTAGAGTTATCGAACAACTTACAGGTGATTGTGGAAATGCAGTTCCTGGGTTCTTGCCCATGCCATTCATGGCAGGTTTCCCCGCTTCTACACTGCCACCATGTACGTTCTCTGTGTTAGTCACAGCAATAACTTGTTTGGAAACATCCTTGGAAGTAATTCCACTGCCTTTACCCCAGACTTTTGCCCATGCCATTCTGTTCCACGGGGAATTGGTGCTTTGTTTGGAATGTAGACTTGGTGATCCATGAGGAATAGATATCTGAGGAGTTTCACCAGAATTAACTGGCTTGCCAGATTTGATCCCCAAACTTGAGGCTGTTTGGAGGCTCTTTCCCCAAAATGAAGTCACTTTACTAGTGTGTAGTCCAGAACTTTTAGAAGGATAAATAAATGAGCCTTTCGTATTGTCCAAAAACTGAGAGTCACAGGTCTTCGCTGCAGCATTCATTCCTCCCTTCATGCCATGGTCATTGTTTTTAAACCCTGCTTCTCCATGTGCTAGAAGGGTCTCTATACTCTTACAATTTTCTAGTGCATGGTGAGATGCATTTTTTTGCACATCTCTTCTTTCAGTTTCCCCCTTCTTATCCGATTCAGACTTCCTTTCATTTTCTTTATAATTTTTCTTCTTTCCCTCCTCTACATCAGAGTAAGATTTATCCTTACCAGAACTCTTCTCCTTTTCCTTTGCCTTCTCCTGTCGTCTCTTTTCTGCTTCCCTCTCTCTCCTATTTTCCCGCTCCAATTCGGGAGCTACCTCTTTTTCACTCACTTTCTCAGTCTCCAGTTTCTCATCCCTTAACCTCCTCCTTTCCTCGACCAATCGGGCAACCTCTTCTCTTTGTTTTCTCTCCTCTTCCTCTAGCATTTCCTTTTCTAATCTAGCTTGCCTCTTCTCCTCAGCCTTCCTCCTGGCTTTTTCTCCCTTGTTGCCTTGCGAGTTGAAGCCATCTTCAGCCTTCTTTGAGCCTGCCTTCTGGCTAGCATTTAGTGCTCCATCCTCACCTGATGATGCACCGCTGAATAATTTTTTCCAAACCCACCTGGTACAAAAAAAGAAGAGACCTAAAATTCTTAACAAAAAATTTACAGCACTGGAGTCAGACTGATCCACTGAACACCGTTCCCATCCACCGTCGAAACCTTTATATGACGCAATATTGTGTCCCCAATAACTCGCTATTCCTAACCAAGATTCTCCCAGCCAAGAACCACTTGGCAAAATTTTACCACCCATCCATGACTTCCCTCCAGTCCAACTGACTTTATCTGGCAACTCCTTTCCATTCCATAGCCTCGGATTTTTTCCACCTAAATCACTAGCTGCACCCCCAACACCATTCTGTGCAACACTGGCAGGTAAGGGAGCGCCACTTGAGGCAATTCCATCAGAACTTCCAGGAAGTGCAACATTGGATATATCCAACACAGGCCTTCGAGAAACATGACCACAATATGTACACATAAATCTACCACCTGCAGGGTTCTGATCTTTGTATGCAGTCAAACAGTTCCTGCACCTACGCGTCGCCTCTTTCCGCCATTTTGCTGCTTCTAATGCTGCAATTCTTCTCCTCTCTCTGAAAAGATCACGCCTCCGCACTCTCCATGCAGACAGCCGTGGCATTAAGACTTCATACCATCCAAGAGTAATCAAGAGGACAAAAACACATGCCAACCTTGGAGAGGTTACCTCAAACCTAAATCCCGGCGGCAACATCTGCGATAACGCCCAAAGTATAATCAATGGAATTACCAGCCACGGCATCATTGTTAAAATTCGCCGTGACCAACGAGATGCTACACAGAGTATACACATTCTCTTGTACACCAAACGGTCAGGAGCAAGTTAGAAATCGTCCAAGACACCACAAATTTAAAAAGCCTGCTCACAACTGTACCCCACTATATCAATTTCTCTCTAATCAAAATGAAAAACCTTTCTCCCCAAAACCCAGTTTAGTAATCACTATCCCACGTTTAAGTCTCTGCAATAATCACAAACCCGATCCCAAGTTTCCCAATTCTTTAACATGCATTATACGAGGACTCCTCGTTCCAAACTCTGCGAATGAAACGTAGCTAAGACGTTTATATCAAACCCTAGTTTCCCGATCCTTCACTTAAGTTAAAGCTCTGCTCTCCAACTGCAAACCTTTTTTTCCCGAAAGCCTCTGCAAAATCCAAGCCCCGTCACAACAACAATCCTTAATTTTCCCAGTTCTTTTAACAGACACTCAACCAGGATTTCGCACGCATACCAATTACTTCAAACCCCAGTTTCCCGTCCTTTAATTCACTTTAAACCCGGATTTCCTTATCGTTCAAATCTCTTGAAAGCCTAACTACCACCCCATTTAATCTGATACCATGTCAATAGTATTCAAAGCTCTGAAGCCTAAAAGAAACCTAAATTTGCCAGTGTCGAAGCCTAAAAGCATGAGATTACAGCGACCTAATATACAATAATAGGTTCACGGCCTGAACAGCAGAATATCGATAATACCTCTATGTGAGTTCTTTCCTGCAAGACCACCTGCAAAAATCACGCTTTGAAACCGAGGAGATGAGAGAGCCGAACAGATAAAACACTGAAATCCACCAAAAGTGATGAAGAAACTGTACACTTCGCCCAATTAAGATTAAATTGGTCAACATTCTCTTCATTTCTTTAGCGTCACCAAAGCCAAAGCCCTTCCTTTGACGAAAGCCACACGAAACCAAGTAAAATCTGTTAAGAGTAAAAAATGCAAATTAATCTAATGATGAATTTGAATTTTTTATTCTGTTAATAACAGATTTTATTTTGAGAAATGGATATATGATTTTAATGTGTAAGAATAACAAATGGAAAAAATATTTAAGAAATCATGTGAAATCAAAATCAAATGGTGTAACAAAAATTATTAGTTACAAAATGCAGTAGTCTAAAGGTGGATAAGGGTGGATGATGATTAATGTTTTACTAGGATCAATTTTAGTTTATGAGATTTTAAGAAGTAAAATACTTGGTTTTCTTTAAAATTTTGTTTTTTTTGTTAAAAAATATTTCAAGCTTATTATAGTTTTGGCAAGTTAGGAGGTTATAATGATTTGTATTGTAACAAATACTTTGAAATTCAGATTTAATGTGGGTGTAAGCAATGCACTCAGATGGCAAACCCTTTCCGCCCAACACCTTGTTTAGCTAGGAGTTCATGAGTTCGCTCCTATATTAATTTTCTTCTATGAACTAGTTACTACCTAGAGATACTTCGGATCATCCAAGTTATGATTAATGACCTCTGTATAGTATCTAAATTTTCTTCACACCAGAATTTCTCTTTAAATTTAGAAGTAATAATACTTTGGACATTGTCAATGTTCTGCAAAATGTTGTTTTCATTAAGTCCAATGATTTAACCAAGCCCATGTTTTTAATATTTTTAGATATATAAAAATATATATATTGATTTTAGAAGAAAAAAAAATTATTTGATTTTAATTTTTTTTTCAAAAAAATAATATAATAAAATCAAATAATAATTGGTAATTAGTGATAATAACAAGTAGTTCTGAAAAATTTAATTTTACTTTGAAAAATTATTTCATCGACAATGTTGAAATCAAACAATGCCTAAAAAATAGTGGCAAAAAAGTTGCAAGAGTAAGTTGTTTTTTTTTTTTAAATTAGCACATCCACATGGTTTATGGTTGGATTAAGTTGATAAGGATGAAATTAAACGGGCGTTATCCATGCCTAGCTACACATTCTTCATGTTATCCATTTATTAAATATCAATTATTTTTTATAGTTTTTCTTTTTTTCTACCAGTTATCCATTCATCAACTACATACCAATTATTTTTTATAATTGTTTATTTATAATTTTGAACTGCTGCCATAGAATCAATCTAGACGATGCACTTGTCTCATCCTCCTTAGTAGATGAAAACACATACGCAGTAGTCCACTCTAAATCTCAAATAAAAATTAAATAAATTATAATAAAAGGAAAATCAAAAAATAACTAGTAATAATAACATAATTTATTTGGAAGATAATAACAACAACTACTGCTACTGTTGTAAAAAAAGTTGGGAAAAAATCAAGAGATAATTGGTAATAATAACCATTTTTACTTTAAAAAAGAGATGAAGATAAAAATAATATAATTTTTTTATAAATGATTTATGTCACTATTATATGAAAAATATTGCAAAAAAGTCTGGAAATGAATTATTTTTTCTTTATCTTAAAATAAAAATAATAATAAAAGGAAACTCTTGTTATCTTGTTATTTTTTATGGTTATAAAGTATGGGGTGCACTATTTCTAGAGAATCTTGGAAGAAGATTGAGAAAATTTAGAAGCCGTTAATAACTTATAACCTCAATATTAAAAGCAATGGGCCTTATCCTATTCTCCTCATATAAGCGGTATTTCCCCATCCAAAGCATGGTTATGACTAAGTACTTATGTACAAGCATAAGGTAAATAACATGGAAAAGGAAAGACAAGTCAAAACCAAAGCGTTGTTTGTGTAAAGATAGCATGGCTTGGTTAAACCATTGGACATTGACGAAAATGACATTTTGCAAAACATTGATAATGTCAAAAATATTATTACTTCTAAGTTTAAAGAGAAATTAATTTTGCGATTAAGAGAAAATTAAGATACTATAAGGACGTCATTAATCCTAACTTGGTATATTAGAAGTATCTCTTGGTAGTAACTAGCTCACAGAAGAAAATTAATATAGCGAAGATTAGAACGAATTCTCAGGAACTCCATAGCGAAATAAGACATTAGTCTATACCTAAAACTCCATGGGTGGAAAGGGTTTGCCATCTGTGTGAGTCTATGAGTGTTGAGGATGAAAATCACTTTCTCTTAGAATGTCTTGCTTACGCTCACAATAGATCTGAGTTTCATAGTATTTGATACAATACAAACCTCTATAACCTCCTAACTTGTCGAAGACTATGTACTATCGTACAAATATTTTATAATGAATGTTGTCTTTTTTTGGAGGAAAAAAAACCTCCTAACTTGCCAAAACTATAATGAGCTTAAAAAGCTTCTTGGCAAGTTTTTTTAGTACATGAACAAGATTTTAAAGCAAACCAAGTATTATCCTTCTTAAGGTTCAATAGACCAATGTTGGTCTAAATGGTCATCATCATCATCAAAATTAAAAATGTGAGAAAAAATAAAAGATTATAAATAATGATTATAAATGGTAGATATTTAAATTTAGAAAAGTGAAGAAATGTAATCTAAATAAAAATAAAAAGTGAACAAAATTAAAGACTATAATAGATACATGATTTGGAATTTTCTTATTATTATTCTTTAATTTTTATATACAATATTATTCTTTAATTGAAATTGTATTTTTGAATACATAAATGGATGCTTCAATTCCCTCAAATAATCCTATAACATATAGATTAAATAAATGACTCACATGATTATACAAATGCAACATCTAATATATTTTAATAATTCTATCAATTTTTTTTGTTAAATTTAAAACAAAATTAATTGAAATAATATAACTCTAAGAAAGTCCATATCATAATATAAGTAATTCATCTGAAATATTAAAGTATAAATATTTTACAAATTATATTAAAATTAACAATGTAAAAGTTATTTAAGCAAATACTATCCAAAACAACAAAATCGAGTATTTTCATGATGATATGATTGTTAATTCAAGTAGTAAGTATTCATGAGTATTTATCCCCCAAAGTTGGGAAGGTCATTAGTTAGGCTCGTGACCCAAAGTTTACAATATTTACCATCCATGAATCATGAGGAAGTATTTAAAGATGTTCCTTAGAAAAAATAAAAGCATGATTGTTACTGCTAAACTTTGATTTATGAACAGAATAAAAAAAATAGTAAAAAATGAATTGGTTTGCTTTAAATATTTATTTTTGTGTCTTAAAATATTGGAGATAGTTTTGTTGACTTTAAATGTGGTTATTGTTACAAATTATTTGAAATCATGAAAGAGAGTGGTTGTCGTCTTCCACCTTCTTAGTATCATAAAGTTTGATAAATTCTTTGAGCCAGTGGCATCTTAGGAATGGTTGAATCTCCTCCAATGTCATGTTTCATTAAGAAACTTAATAAAAATATACCTCTTGAAGTCTTGGTGGAAACTTTCCCTTGGGTATATCGTTTTTTCATCCAACGTTAAGGTTACCCCTTTCCCACGTTTAAGTGTTTTTAATGTAGATTCATGATTTTGAAAGAAAAAAAGCAATAATGATGATAACAATAATATATTGTTTATCTTCTAAATTGATATCAATAACATTTTTATACTATCTCAATCTTATACGATTCTCTATTTCTTTATCTTACCACAATTTCTAATGGTAACAATATTGCATGGTCGCTTCTTCTATTATCAATTATATAACTACCAGCATAGATCCATCTTAAAAAGGATCTACCAAGCGCTGAAAGGGATCAAATATTTCTAACTACAAACCCATTTTTTAGAGTGGAAATGTTGAGGAAATGTGAACGGAATGTTTATTGTTTTAGTTTGTAGGCTTATATATGTGGTTCTAAAAAATATTTTAAATCTAAATTGAGCCGACATGTTATTTTTATAACATTTTATTATTTTTTATAAAGGACATGTGTCAGATCTAGGATGAGCATGGAAGGACTTACACATCTCCCCCTATGGGACTGTAGAATACACCTCTTCGACACAATAAGACTTAGCATTATTATGACTTCTCTAAAATTACACATAACTTTTACTCGAATTTAAAACAATCTTGGAAAACATGTTATCTTTCTAGGGAATTGTTTTGTACTTTACAATAAATGCCTAACCATAAGACACACCCTCCATAAAAGTCCAACTTCACAAGTAGTTTTCAAATTATAAGAGTGAAGAAATCTGTAAAATGAGTTTTTTTTCTTAAAAAAAAGACTATACTTTATTAATGTATATGTTTGTTTAGTACAGATACTAGATCTATCATATATAGTCTAGACAAAACAAAGAGATATAGTCACGGAGGCAAATAGTCAAGAAACATAGACAACAAAAGAGACCGAAACATGATGGAGCATAATAGACCCAGGGCAAAAAAACCAAAGCAAAACATAACCAAAAAGAGGCAGTCCAAGACATATGCCAAAAAGCACCCAGGACAAAAAAAAGATCAAGTCAAGATTGTCTACTAACTACCCTCTGAAGATAGGGATACATTTTCCCAAAGCTCAAAGAAATAAAAATCAACCTCCGCTAGATGGCCTTTCTTTGAGAGGAAATCAGCCATATGGTTTTGTGCCCTGAAAACATGAGAGAAAGTGATATCCCTAAACTGATTTATCAATACCTAGTATGTTTGAACCACGTCGAGAGGAGAAAGTTGTGTATTCCATGTACATTCAAGACCCAGTCGATGATGACCATTGCGTCTCCAAAAACATGAACCCCATCCAGACCAATCTTATAAGTGAAATGCAAAAGGAGCCATAATGATAGAAGTTCACCCTTGGTATTTGATCCCAGGCCACATCTCATACACAACTTGTAATGTCTTGATCCAGGAGGATATTGGTGGCCACCCACCTTTTCCTCTTAGACCCCCACCATTGTTTCTTTCAGTTTTCCAGTTTCCTTAATTATAGCACAATTTACTATTTTTAGCAGTTTTCGGGTCCTAAACTTCTGGAGCCTTTTTGAGGCCCTAAACGACGTTTTTTTGGCATTGAATGGTCGTGTAAATAGGAGTCCATTTTGGACTCAATATTTGCAATCCATGGATGTAGTCCTTAAACAGATCTTTCTAACGATATATCATGCGCGTCAAACGGAGGTAGTATGCTAAAGTTACGACCCCGGGAAGTTGATGTACCAAGTTACCCAACGGGGCCCACATTAAGGCGTTTCACCTCCTAGGGTTAGGTTTTTGGATGTGTAGAGTTTCCATTGTTTCTCAATAAAATATAGGCCTTCGAGCCTCATTGTAACACAGAGTTTAGAGGCATGTGGCCGCCACATCTCTTCTCAGAGATAAGCTACCAGCACTCTAGCTAGTTTATTTCCATTATGTATGTAAACAAGTTTCAGTTATTGATTAATGAAATGAAGTGTTATTTCCACTGCATATTTGTTTCTATGGTTATTTGTGTATTCTGTTGCGTTCCTGCATAAATCTGGATCAGTGGTATCAGAGCAATATGCTCTTTCTCGATCCTTCTTTGCATGTCCCCAACGAGGGCGAGGTATAAAGAGTTAGGGCTCGATCTGGTTGAACCTTTGCAAGATCAGCCTCGCAAATCCCGATGGCCACCCATGGGGGACGAAAAGAAAGACGAGGCCGCAGAAGATCCTATCAAAATGTTGCTCGAGGAGGCCCTTGAAAAACAAAGGAACACGATGATAGATAATTTCACCCAGATCCTTCAACAACTTCCCACTGGTGGCGCATCTGCATCTAGCAACCACTCTGGAGGTGCAACCCTTTTAAGGTACAAGTAAACTTCGACATTCCCATATTTGATGGTCGAATAGATGCAGACGTCGTAGATAAATGGTTGAATCTATTAGAAGGATATTTCTCGGTTCATGACTTTTCTGACCGGGAAAAGATTACTTTTTCTCTACTCAAAGCCACCCCCCATGTCAAGGACTGGTGGGAAACCTACTGTGAGAGAAAGGATGAGGAGGAACCCTCTCTGTTCTCGGTCGTACCCACTTGGAATTATTTTCGAGATGCCATAAAGGGACAATATTATCCAGTGGGGAGCTATGAGGACAAGTACATCCAATGGACTATGCTGTGGCAGCAAAGAGATCAAGATGTGCATGATCTGATGAATCTGTTCCATACCCTGTGCACCAATTTGGGTATCAAATATTCAGAGAAACATTTGGTGCTGAAGTACCGCAGTTGTCTGCACAGATACATTCAGGAGGAAATGGCGTTCCTTGACATCTCCTCGCTTGGTACGGCATATCGGTACGCTGCCAAAATTGAGCAAAAATTCAAACAGAAAAAGCGAGACTTTGGATCTGCGAATTAGAAGCAAGGGAAAGGTGCCCCCAAACCGCAGAACCAAGGACACAACCAAGGCATGGCGACTCAAGAAAACTTGCCAAAGTCGCAAGCAAAGAGCAACACTGCAAAGACGAAGAAGGAAGCGGGAAAGTGGTGTGAGTTCCATACGATCCCCACTCACAACACAAGTGAGTGTCGGGCTAAGCAGTCACTAGTGGCCGAGATAAAGGCTTCTGAATCAGATGCATACTCTAACACTAAATCAGAACCCGAGAAGTGGAATGACAGAGGGAAGAAGATTATCGATGCAGAGCCCAACGCCACCATTGCCACCACGAAGATCCAAAAGGAAGAACCAAAAGATTCAGAGGAGGAGGAGCATCTTTTCCACTCCCAGATGTGGGTAAAGGGTTCCCCGCTACAGTTCATTGTCGACAGTGGGAGCCAAAAGAACCTGATTTCAGCAGAGATCGTGAAGCGGTTGGGTTTGCCGACTATAGCACACCCGCAGCCGTACACCATCGGGTGGCTTCACCAAGGACGAGATCTCTGCATCAGCCAGTAGTGTCGACTTCCCTACAGCATCAAGCCCTTCATCGATGAGGTATTATGTGATATTGCTCCTCTTGATGTTTGTGATGTATTATTAGGTCAACCATACTTATGGAAGCGACATGTTGTGTATGAGTCCCGGCCTCGCGTTGTTATTATTACGTTGGGAAATAATTTGTACAGAATATCAGAGGTATCACCCCCTGCCGCTATCTCTTTGGTTACTGCAAAACAATGCAGTAAGCTCATTTCCAAAACCTGGAAGTTTGTTTTCTTAATGATCCGCCCTCAGGGGAAGAAGAAGATCGTTTCCACAACCTCCAGACAGGGCCCCTCCACACAACAACAACAAATGGACAAGGTCGTGGAGGAGTACCGGGACATATTCGCCTCACCCACCGGGTTGCCTCTCCACTGTCAGGTCAAGCACCCCATCGATCTGACTCCAGGTGCGTCGCTGCCCAATGGACCGATCTATCATCGTTATGTTTTGGAGAATGATGAAATCAAGAGGCAAATTCAAGAGCTGCTGCAGAAGGGTCACATCCAGCCAAGTTTATCTCCCTATGGGAGCTCGATCGTGTTGGTACAGAAGAAGGATGGGACTTAGAGACTCTATATTGACTATCGAGCGCTGAACAAGATCACTGTCCGGAATAGGTACCTGATCCCACGGATTGATGACCTCCTGGACCAACTTAAAGGGGCGAAATATTTTAGCAAGATCAACTTAAAGTCCGGGTATCACCAAGTACCGATCGAACCGACCGATGTGTGGAAGACTGCCTTCAAAGCCAAGGAGGGCCTTTTCGAATGGTTGGTCATGCCTTTCGGGCTGACGAATGATCCTGCAACCTTCATGAGACTGATGGACGACATCTTGTGGCCATTCACCAACTCATTTGTAGTAGTGTACTTGGATGACATCCTGATGTTCAGCCAGACTTGGGAAGAGCACCTCCACCACATCCGACAGGTCCTCCAAACATTGTGGCAACACAAGTTGTGTGCCAATTTGGACAAGTGCACTTTTGGCATGACCCAGGTTCAGTATCTGGGATACATTATTGATGACTATGGGGTACATGTGGATCCAACCAAGATCCAAGTCATTTGGGATTGGCCAGCCCCAACTACTCTAATAGAGCTTCGCAGCTTTCTAGGCCTTACTAATTTCTACCGCAGGTTCGTGTTGGGATTCTCTCATATCACTTGGCCCTTGAGTCAAGTCACCAAGGGAGGAGCGAAAGCAAAATTCTTTTGGTCGGAAACTCAACAGAAGGCCTTTGCAGAATTGAAACATCGCCTATGCTGTGCCCCAGTGCTCACATTACCAGACTTGCAACAACCATTTGAGATCGAGACAAATGCCTCTGATTATGCTATTGGGGCAGTCCTTACTCAACAAGGGCATCCAGTGGAATATCATAGTGAGACATTGTCTGCAAATGTCCCACTTATGACAAAGAGATGTATTCCATTGTACAGCCTTGTCAACAATGGAAGCATTACATTTTGGGGAAGGAAACGATCATCCACATAGACCACTGACCCTTGCAGTTCATGCAGACACAAGGGAAGTTACATAATGATCGCCATCAAAAGTGGTCCACATATCTACAACAGTTTCATTTGAACATCAAGTACAAGAAGGGAAGCACCAATAATGTTGCAGATTGCCTCAGCCGACCACCGATTGTGGCGATAACGACCGTGCTCAACTCTTGTGGGCACGAGACTTCTGATTGGCCGCTTCTCTACAAGAGCGATCCAGAATTTAGCCACACACACCAGACGCTCTGAGAGGGAAACCAAGTTCCAAAATATCACCTCCAGGATGTACTACTGTGTCACATGGGACACCTTTGTGTTCCTTCAAGCAAGCGTGCCAAGATGATTTGGGAAGCGCACTACAGTCGGGTCGCTGGGCATTTCGGGGTCAAGAAAATAGTGGCAGTACTGCAGAAGTATTTATATTGGTCGAACCTTCGATAGGACGTCGATAAGTACATCCGATCCTGCACTGCCTACGCCATTGCCAAACCATCCATCAAGAAGCAAGGTCTCTATACTACGTTTCCTACCCCTAGTCGACCTTGGGAATCCATATCCATGGATTACATGTCAGGCCTTCCTTCTACTAAGCACGGCAATGACTGTGTGTTTGTGGTCGTTGACAGATTCTCAAAGATGGCCATAATGGCGGCCTACAAGAAGAATATCACAGTAGAAGCCACTGCTAAACTCTTCTTTGAACGAGTGTGGGTACACTTTGGGATCCCACAATCTATAATCTCAGACCGAGACAGCAGGTTCCTAAGTACATTATGGTCTAGCCTATGGTCAATGCTAGACACCAAGCTCACAAAGTCCACAGCTTTCCATCCCCAAATTGATGGCCAAATAGAGGTTGTCAATAGGATGATCGTACACATTTTGCGCATGTACAACTCAAAGAATCCATGCACATGGGATGAGAGCCTCCCCTATGTACAACACAGCTATAACCGGGCCCTCCACAGCCCCTTTCAGGTGGGCTTAGGATTCCAACCACTATGATCCGAATTTTAGGGGGAATATGGTCTAAATTCGGATGTATGAGTCATAAAAACATTTAATGAGAGGTCACACGCTCTCAGTCATCATAAAAGCATTAAACGGAGAGGTCACCCTCTCTCATCCATGGTCATTGACAACTCATGGTTTTGTTTCATGGTATGGCTTCAAGGCACATTGTACCTCTCTCATCCATGGTATTTCACAACCCATGGTATTGCCCCAAGGCACATTGTAATAATGTTATAAAAAGGCTCTATGCCTTCTCAATAAGGCATTCAAGGATTTTTGGCATCCTACATTTATCTTACTCTATTGAGTTATTGAGTTATTGGTTCTGAATTCTTTTCTTGATATGGTTTGAGAGGTGAGGCTCAAAGAACCATCTTTGAGCCTCACCCCTCCATGTGGGCTATTTACTCTATGTATGTTATTCTATGCATCAAATGATAACAATTTGCAGGTTTACTCCCCTCCTCTCTCGACATCCAAGCCTCTCGGGTCTCAGCCCCCAAGATCCGGATCACACTATGTCCCATTGACATAGCCATGCCATTTGCAGCTACTCAGGTTGATTCAGCTCATATCCTATCTGAAGTTTCCAAGGCAAACAGCTTCATTGAGCGCATTTAGCACATTCGCCAACAGGTTTATGATATATTGGATAGATCCAATGCTAAGTACAAGCAGCGACATAATAAGCATTGGGTGCAACACAACTTCCATGTGGGCGACAAAGTGTGGCTACATTTGCAGAAGGAGCGCCTCGCTGGACCCCACCGCAAGCTTCACCCGCTCCGATATGGGCCATACACCATCACGAAGGTTGTCGGGGACAATTCCTTCGAGCTCAGTATTCCACCATTCCTTGGTCTGCACCCAGTGTTCAATGTGGACCGCCTTCGGCCCTACTTTCCACCTCTATTGGACACATCAGACGTGGCAGAACAACTCACACCAATAGAGTTAAACCCCGACTGCATGGAGCAATCCACAGCTGATCGGATTATGGACACACAAATCAAGAACACCCACCAGCAGAAGATCCAACTATATTGAGTTGTCAAAGCAGGCCAACTCCTTCACTAGGGAAAGTGGCTCACCAGGGACCAAGTTCAACAGAATTTTCCTCATCTCATGGAGGAACTCAACACGATGGGGACCATTGCTTCCTAAGGGGGGAGGAATGATCCAGGAGGATATTGGTGGCCACCCACCTATTCCTCTTGGACCCCCACCATTGTTTCTTTCAGTTTTCTAGTTTCCTTAATTATAGCACAATTTACTATTTTTGGCAGTTTTCGGGTCCTAAACTTCCGAAGTCGTTTTGAGGCCCTAAACGACATTTTTTTGGCATCGAATGGTCAAGCAAATATAAGTCCGTTTCAAACATAGTATTTGTTGTTTATGGATGTAGTCCTTAAACAGATCTTTCTAACGATATATCATGTGCGTCAAACGGAGGTAGTATGCTAAAGTTACGACCCCGAGAAATTGATGTACCAAGTTACCCAACAGGGCCCACATCAAGGCGTTTCACCTCCTGCAGTTAGGTTTTTGGATGTGTAGGGTTTCCATTGTTTCTCAATAATATATAGGCCTTCGAGCCTCATTGTAACATAGAGTTCAGAGGCATGTAGCCGCCACATCTCTTCTCAGAGATAAGCTACCAGCACTCTAGCTAGTTTATTTCCATTCTGTATGTAAACAAGTTTTAGTTATTGATTAATGAAATGAAGTGTTATTTCCACTGCATATTTGTTTCTATGGTTATTTGTGTATTCTATTGCATTCCTGCATAAATCTGGATCATGTCTATTCTGATCCAGGAACAGGATTGCACCAGCACCACAAGAAAACAAGTCCTGTATCGAGGAGCCATAAAAAAACCCCACCAACATATCATATGAAAAAAGAACCATAGGAGGATCTGTTTTAGGATCCTTGGTGCTGGATACCTTCCCCTCGTAACAATATTTATAGGTTGGCATACCCCTATAGCAAATAAATAGAGCATTTACAGGATTGTTTTCAAAATATTTCTTGTTCCTTCCTTTCTAGAGTTCCGAGGATATAAAACAAGGCAAGGACTTCCAATATGAGCATGTTGTTTCCAGGAAACAAGGCAATCTAATAGAGAACTCCCCTTCCAAAAGTCTTTGCATTTTAAAACCTCTACAACTAGATGCCAAACAACCTTTGTGAAAGGACAAGAAACAAAAAGATGATCCACAAAGAAAACAATAGTTTGGACCAATCATACCCCGCTTAGATAGATTATCCGAGGTAAGAAGATGATTATCCAACACCATCCATTGGAAAATTATTATTTTGTCTGGTATTTTCCAGGAACATAGTGCTTTATGCTACCATAGTGGATCGAATATAATCACCTTTGTTAACTGCATATAAGCAAGAAAGGTTTTCAATATGCCAGTGTTCATGTTGTAAGACCATTTAAGTTCATCAACTGTCATAACATAAAAATTTTAAAAAAATTATAGTGACATAAAATGTCTTAGATTGCAGTTTAGTAATTGCTAGCGGTTAGCGGAAAATGAAACAGTTTAACGAATTTTTAAGGATTTGTTTTAAATACAGAAACACTAATACAACTTTAATTTGTATAAATCATAGAAAGAGGACTTGCATTTCATTGCTGCTAGATGTAGTGGTGTTTTACTTTTGTCAAGTAGGTGAGAAACCATGTTTGAAATTCGGGGCTTACTTAGCATTATGCTAACTTAGATGGACTGCTGGTTCTTACAGGTTTAGCAGGCAAGCGTATGATCAAGTAGGAGTTTATTTTGCATTAAGTCGAGAAGTACTTCTTTAGCGTGATAAGATGCTAGAGTATAAATTGATTATTAAAAATGCAAGGCTCCGATGAGGTAAAGTAATTTCCTTCGTTGTTTGGATCTAAGACAGTATTTATATTTTAGCCATAAAGACTATTATCCTTAACATACTTAGTGCCATTTACCAGAATGAGTTCTGCCAAGGTTTCTTTCTGTCGTAAAGATTATAATACCTAGTCAATTATAAATTCTTCCAGTGAGCATAGGGCTCATGATCTTGACATATAAATACTTTTACTGTGTCATGATCTTACTGCTATTATCATGTTTAATACTCAAATGTACTGGTTTTTTTTATGCATGAACATAATCCTATGATTTTCAAAGGTAAAAGTTTATAATGAATTATTAGCTTTATTATGAGAAACTCTTGCAAAATGGTTTGTCTTCAGTCTCCTTGAAGATTCCTTCATTTATCAATTTTGAGTTTTAAGTGGAGAAGTTTAGAGTTCTTCAGTTTATAATTGAACAACATATCTCTACCCTACCTCTTCTTTACTCGTCGTGAACCATACCAATTTGTTTGATTGGTTTGCTAGTATGGTTATCCTTTGCCCAGTTAGTTTACAAGATATAATATTAATCTTTAGGTTATCGCCATGATACAAGTGTTATTGCAATAATACAATACCACATTGTTTTATAATGTTACCATATAATTTTACTTGTATCCTAAGGTAGATTTACTACCTAACAACTACTCTCATAAAGTCGAAACTAAAGGTAAAACACATTATAAATTTCGTTTTTATACTATACCAAATCTAAAGCATGGTTTAAACAATAGCATGATTGTCATTGTAAGCAATCATAAGAGCTAGTTAAAGGGTCGATGGCAAAGTTAATATCATGAGCAAACACAAGAACGTTATACTATGGTCGATGGCATAGATTTCATTATTAGCAATGATAGAAGTCCTTATAATAGTCGATTTGCATGGTGTAAATTATTTGCAATGATATAATTCATCCTCGGTGGTATGCAGCGTTGACATTAGAAAACGACCCACGCATGGTTAAAATTTTGGAAATGCATGTGGTCCATTCTCTTCCATGCATTGGTGACTTAAAAATAAGTGAAACCCTACTTCTTGGCATTTGGCTCCGAGGGTTTGTCGGCATGCAAGCTGCACTGTAAGGTTCCATGCGGCCATGAGAGGCCTGCTCCTTCTCTGTTGTTGGCTCTGTAGTCTGCATTACGGTGTGAAGTGGTTTGGGTATCTTAATTTGTAATCTCGGTTTCTCTCGTCAGTAAAATTTTACTATGTGAGTGGTTTTCACTACTTCGCTTGGCTTGTAGCCTGTAAAGGATTTTACCCTGTCACTGCTTTTTCCTTGCCTCGACCTCATGGAGTTTGAGACTGTCTCTTGTTGCCTCGGTCGCAGAATTGGCTTAAGGGTATTTCCTTGCTTCTCGGTTTTGTGCATTCGAATTGGATGGTCGTACTTCTCGGCTATGCTTTCTTCTTGCTCACAGGTAAAATTTTAAACTTTAATTCGAAATTCCATTTGTCAATTTATTTACTAGGTTGGGGTTTAAAACTTATGAACAGAGTTTTAATTTATCGTTTGAAACTGTGTTCGTGTAGGTACCTGCAACAGCTCCACGCTTTAAGTGGAAAACAACCTCATGCTTCGGTGAACTTCATGGCTTCCAACTGGTAAGCCCCGACCTCGATGTGGGTTCTCCCTACTTACAATATGGGTTGTTGGATGAAGTTTCCAGTGGTTGGAAGCATGGCTTTGGATTCTTCGTTGGTTAAGATATTTACTTTGTTTATTACTCATGTTTTAAGTGAAAACCCTTGCAGTGTTTCGCTGGTAGCACAGGCTCTTGAGTTGTGATGTGTATTTGGTTTTGGTTAAACAAATTCAGCCTTATGGCTTGATGATGTAATACTATCGATTTAAGAATATAAGAATCTTCGTTATGCTCAGAATTTTTAAAAGACCTCTGTCTCGTTTAAATCAGTTTTTCTTTTACATGAAGATTGTGAACTAAGTTTTGTTTAACATATCAGTAGTGTATTTAGCTTACTATTAATATAAAAGATTTATATATATATTTGGTTTTAAGAAAGAAGACTGTGGAACAGTCTAGTTGTATAGTTCACGGGGTTTTTACTCTTACAGTCAGCAATGTAACTGGTATATTTTAACACGGGATTATTATGTATTTGGTTTTAATAGTAAAAAGGGTTTCGACTTTGATTCTTACAGGCTATAAGCCTGCCTCGATTTGAGATTTATATTGCACATGTTTAATGATTCTTGGTTTACTTTGTTTGTTATTTATATATACATTTTATTTATTACTACTCTGTAAATTATATTTACTTTTAAGCTCTGTATAGAAGACAAGGTTAATTTTTAGAACTTGACTTTTAAGGGTTTAAAAGGAATATTATAAACCCTACAGTTTATGAAATTCTTGTTTCTGCTTTTAGTATTTTTGACTCTGTTTTTGCAAAATAGAATAATGAATGATGAGATAAACTTACAGTTAAAGTTTTGATACTACTTTTAAGAAAAAAAAATAGGAAATCCTGAATAATTTTTACAGTCTCTTACCTCTAAATTATAGTTAAGAAATACTTAGGGTTTCCGTTGACTGTCAGTAATTAATATACAAGGATTATAAAATAATCATTTGATTCTGGATGTAACACACTAGTCTGTAATGTTAATGTTTATAAACAGTTTTACTAATTCCTTTTCTTTTACATATTTTCTTAAATATTAGTTTTCTTACCTTGCTTCTGTTAACTATGATATTTATATTTTTATCAGTTAACTAATACTGAAATATTTATGATATTTACTGCTTCTTTTATACCTATTTCTTTTTTTTTAGTTAGTTACAATAAATTAACGCAGTCAATACATAACACTGATACTTAGTATAAATTATAAACTTTGAAGTAAATTCTATCTACTGCTCATATTCAAATAAAAGAATCATTTCATTTACCTAAGAAAGCCAATTGTGCTAGAGTACGACCTGAGTTCAGGTGTGGAAAAACACAGCTTGGAAATTTAACTTTTGTTTGCTTCAGTAAATACATACTCATTCCCATTTCTGCTATAATTTATAATTTTACTAAATCTAACATTTCATAGTTTCCTTTCATTCATAAACCCTAAACATTTAACATGCATGTAATAGATAAACTAAGATTGACTTAACTAAGACAGTAAAATAAAAATAGAAGTTGTTGAGGACAAGGCAACAACAGCATAAGGAGGCTGTTCCTCCCAACCAAACTCCTGGAGAGTGCTCAAACAACGCTTCCTCAAGACCCCCGAGCCTGTTCCTAGTCTTCTTGGCTGAGAACTGGGTGGAGAATGCAACTGTAAAACCTCTGTCACCTAACTGGTTCAATTACCTCAGTAATAAAAATATGCTCTCAGAAGTACGATCTTCAGCTTAAAAGTTGCAACTAGATCAATCTCAGCAGTTATCCCCTCAAACACATTCCATACTCCCCTCCATTGAATTTCTCTTGAGTAAATTCATTCACCCTGAATATCACTTCTCTAGAAATGAGCAGCCTCAGCTCTCTTCAATGGGAAATTTTATAGAGATGCCCAGGTCTTCTGGGTCAGTTTTCATTAAATGAGCCACCTACTCTGATTCCACTTTCTTGGGGAATCATGACCACAAATATAGGGAAGTTGCCACCTGCAACAATTGGAAGTGGTTTGAGGATGGTGCCACATGTCAGTTTGCTCTGTACCCAGTCTCCTCCACCAATTGACCAGTAAACACTCTTTTAACAGCTCTCCTAAGCTGTTGTCTCCTCATTTATATATTTATAAATAAAATATTATGAATTTACATTAAATATTCTTGACCCCATTGGATCATCAATAACTTAACATAAAATTTAACACAATGTTCCTCAAATAATATAAAATTGTTTTTGCAAATTGGGGCATGTGACATCAACACTTTCATCTATAAAAATGAGTTTACTTTAATGACAAAGTGTGTTAGAAATAACTTGGAAAAGTATATTTGGTGTCCATGTCATGTCTTTAAAAATGATATGAATAGTGTTTAAATCATGTTTCGAGGTAAAAAAATATATAAATAAGTAATTTTGTCTATTTGTTTTTAGTCTAGTTTGAATGATTGTGGAAAAGTTTAAATATATTTTTGTGATAGGTTTATTTTTAGTGATTTATTTGATTTATTAATGAATTGTTAACATAGTCTCGAGTATGGAAGAATCTAGGTTTCATTTTAGATACCAATTTCAAAATAAAATAAAATAAAACTCTAAAATATATTTACAAAGGCTCATTTTAAATATCATTATCACGAGCATAAACCCATATATATTAAGCACTATATAGTTTTTTTTTATAAGTAAAAGAATGGGGGATTTGAACTTTTGACCTTCCATTTACAACTTCTCATTTCAATTACACGTTACCAAATGTTCTAACCCCTATGGGCATGTGATGTCAATAATAGTTTCCATGTCAGTGTTGCCCACATTATTTGACAATATCTCCCCCATATTGGATTGTAAAGCACCTCCAACTCTCGATGGAGAAATGAAAAACTAAAAATATATTTACACACATAAAAAACAAATAAAAAAAATATAAGAAACAGACAATTTATATAAACAATTATATATGTAACCCTGATGGAGTTATGTTGCTTCGATGGCTTTTGTTGAGATAAGGACAATGGTTCTTTGAGGTAAGATACTTAGTTGTGGTATCTTCTTGAGATAGGGTTCCGATTTTTTTCCTCTAGTCTTTTCATCTATCAATCTGTGTTTATGACGCGGTCACTCTTCCCTGCCATCCCCACAAGGTTCTATTGATCATCCTTGTTAGTAACTTGTATTTTCTTGCCTTGTGGAGGACACTTGGTGAAATTTTGATGATTCCATGGATTTAATAAATGAAAGGGCCATTGTCTTCTATTTCATGAGAATCACATGATTCCCATGTTGTATTGTTTAATGTCGATAAGAGAGTGGCTATGATTTCCCTTCATTCTCATGTCCCTTAGGATGTGCCATCTCTTTTGATAGACCCACCGTCAGTCGACAAGGTTTCCAGGAATATAACTTCTTATGTGTCATTCCAAGAGGGTTTTGCAAATGAATATGAGTTCCCTCCTGTTAAGGAGTTTTTCGACACTCCATTGTTTGAGAGCCACTCTGGTTTTAAACCTTATGTTGGTGTTAAGGTGACAACGTTATGAGGGCTTCCTACTCCTCTCAAGATGTCTCAATAATCCTCAAGACAAAATGATGTGTACAGCGTAAGTCATCTCATGTTAATCTTGCATTAGGTGCAGACGTAAAAATGTATAAGGTCATCTCTCTCTCGGAGATGTAGATTTTATGACAAAAACAATTAAATTCTCACTTTAACATTTTATCAAACGCTTGGCACTACTACCATTTCAAATTTATAAATGCTTCACAAATTCCAAGATGCAACAAATTGAAATGCTTTGCCAAGTAAACCAATTGAAGACATTCATCAAATTTACACAGTGATTTTTAGGTCCAATGACTAAGGCAAAACCCAGCAAGGGAAAATCCAAAGAGATTTTATTGATTTAAGAGAAAAACTATAACTTCACAACTTAAAAATTATTCTTTCAGAAATACAAAGACAAACTTATGTTAACCCTTAATTGTCTTTTTTCTTGAAACTCATGCTAGACATGATAAAACTATTCAAACTGCCCATACGTGCCAAAAGACAGAACCACAATTTTGTCTTCAAATGTGTGCCATAAAATGACCTCTCTATGTATGGTCTGTAAAAAAACAATGACATATTTGCTCACTTCTATGCCTCAAGAAATGTGCCACAAGCAAGCATACTAGTATGGATTTATGTGTAGAAAAAATCTTTAATATTGCCTTGCGATTAGTGCCCACGCTCAACTAGTGCCTCATAATTCATGCCCTTCACCCTGTTGTACGAACTTTCAAATTTTGGTTGTCACTATCATGGGAATTGTGCCTTTGTCCTCTCTTGTAAACTGTGCTCTCTCACTCGATCTGATCTATCTCACAAACTTGATGTCTTCCTTTTTTCTCCTACTCTTTTTATGTTATGAAAAACCCTAACCACCTTTAGCTAACTCATCGAATGGATGAAATTAATCTAATTTAAAGGTACAAATTAAATGCACAAATAAAACACTTTGTGTTTATTAAATGTGCACTTAATGCACTTTTAGGATTTTACAAACATAAAGTCATTGTATAAAAACACTTTATTTACATAACTAACCTTTATATAAATAAAAGACTAGGGACAACAACTTAGTCGCCCTCATGACAAACACACCAAAAATCACAAGGAAGACCTCTAGAGTTATAATTTCTAACACTCCCTCATAACGAGGGAGGTCCTTCTGACACTATCAGTATCAGCTCCACCTTGGTCATTTTCCCTTTTACAACTCTTTCCTGCTTTGGAATATGGCTTAAAGATAGGTGTCTGAATATCACTATGAACTCTAAACTCTTAGACTCTTCTCTCGTCTCCTATACCTTTTCATCAACAACATATTGGTTGACCCTCCTGCCAGTACTCATAAGAGACTCACTCTCTTCATCTAGAAGCATCAACTAAACACCTACAGCTTACGCCTCGTCCTCATACTCTGAATCAGACAAGTAACCACCAAATATTATATATACAATCTCCCCCCATAGTATATAGAGTCTCTCTCTCATGCCTACAAGCATAATTGTGTTACCAACTAGATCTCCTACACGATAAAGGAATAAATGTCCTAATTTGGAAAGCATCCCAAAACCATCATCCTCCAGGATTGATATTGGGAGTCTACTGACTCTATTCCCTAGAACAAATAAGACACCATTATGAGACAATACTAGTTGGCCATTATGAGATCTCTCTCGAATCTCCTCCTAGGTAAAATCATCCCAAAACCTACTCTAGCTAAGCGGATTCTCTCTCCCAACAACGCACTTGACAAACACATCCCATTTCTTCGAAAATCCCTTTAGAGCTATCCCAACTAGCTCTGAATCTAGGACCACCTCTTCCATTGTAGCTAACTCATCTTTCACTTAAGCAACTCTAGTCAAGTAGGAGATCACATCATCATCCTTTGTCGTTTTAATATTGTGTAGTTTGTCCCTGAGTGCCACTTGTATGTTTACATTTTTTGCTTCAAATAGATGGTTAAGGCTATCCCACATGTGCTATCGTTTTCTTAGCCAAATAAGGGATAAATTGATATTTTAGCCCATCTAAGATGACCATCTGAGCCCTAGCCTCAAGCATCTCACACTCTTCAATTTCATCTTTATCATTGGGCTTGGCTACAATAATATTGGCAAGCTTTCATATTTTCCACTCTTTGCACACGATAGTTATTTTTACCCTTCAAGGCAAGTAATTGGACACCCCATTCGATCTATCTTCATATCTAATGCTCATTATGTCTATAAACCCCTTCAACAACCAACAAAAACTTCAAAAAAACAAATGTGCAACTGTCTTCGCAATCTTATAGGCTCTGATGTCATGAAGATTTTATGACAAAAATAATTAAATTCTCATTTTAACATTTTGCCAGACACTTGACACTACTAAGATTTCAAATTCACAATTGCTTCACAAATTCCAAGATGCAAAAAATTTAAATACTTTTCCAAGAAAATCAATTGAAGACATTCATCAAATTTACACAATGATTTTAAGGTCCAATGACCACGAAAAAAGCAAAGAGATTTTATTGATTCAAGAGAAAAAATGGAACTTAACAACTCATAAATTACTTTTTCCATAAATACAAAGACAAACTTATATCAACCCTTGATTATCCATTTCTTGAAAATCGTGCCATACAAGAGAAAATAGTTTAGACTTCCCACACATGCCAAAAGACTAAACCATAAGTCTATCTTGAAATGTGTGCCTCAGTATGGCCTCTCTGTGTATGACCTGTAAGAAAAAAACAATAGATTTGCTCACTTCTTTGCCTTAAAGAAATGTGCCAGCAAGCAAACATGCTAGTACAAATTTATTGGCATAAAATTTCTTCAAAATTGCCTCAAGATTAGTGCCCACAATCAGCCACTGCATTAGGATTCATGCCCACAATCAACCATTACCTCAAAATTCGTGCCCTTCACCCTGTTGTACAACTATCAAAATTTGGATGTCACTATCGTGGGAACTGTGCCTTTGTCCTCTCTTGCAAACTGTGCTCTCTCACTCAATATGATGTATCTCACAAACTTGATGTCTTTCTCTTTCTTCCTAGACTCTTTATATATTATGAAAAAACCTAAGCACCTGTAACTAACTCATCCAATGGATGAAATTAATATGATATAAAGATACACATAAAATGCACAAATAAAACACTTTTTCTTTATTAAATGTGAAGTTAATCCACTTTTAGGATTTTACAAACAAAAAGTCATAATATAAAAGCATTTTATTTACATAACTCAACTTTACATAAATAAAATGACAGGGACAAGAACTTAGTCCCCCTCATGACAAACACACCAAAAATCACAAGGAAGACCTCAAGAGTTATAATTTTTAACAATAGGCAACCTTGGTAGGATGTTTCAGAGGCAAGAGTATGGGTATGAATTCTTTTTGGAGTTGGGTGAAAGAACATTAGAATGATTTGTTAGGCTACTCCCCAAGAGTCTTCACAATGGCCAAAGGGTGGTCAGGTCGTATTTTTGACAGTTAAGATGATTTCTCGTGCATTTTAAAGGGCGTTTGGCTATGGGAATCTGTTTCTCTTAAGCTTAAATGATGGGCGTCATTTTTCGACATTTGTTAGGAGAAGATTTATCAATAGCTAATATGGGTTAAGCATTCCCAACATAGTTATGGACCCTAGACATTTTTTCTAAGATTGGAGCGGCGCTGGGATAGTTTGTCTTAGTGGACCTTAGTTTTCAGAAATCGTACATTCTCACTATTGCTAAAATCTTGGTTGAAATAAACCTAAGGGAAGGCCTTACGGTTTGCATGCAATATGTTTCATTCCTATTGGCATCTTGTGTGAGAGTGCAAAAATCCACTCACCAGATTTATCTGAATGAAAAAACAACGTGGGATTCTCTCATTAGATCAGGGTTGGAGGAATAAAGCTTATCTCAACAATATTGAAGAGGATTCGTTGGTTTATGATGTCACTCCTTTGGATTATGTTGGTGCGCCACTAAGTACGAAAGCATGGGACACAAATCCTTTCGATGATTTATTGGCTAGTATCTTTTATTCTACGACTGATACCCTGTTGTGATGGAATTTATCCTATACTGGGGGACATGAGAGTGAATTTATACTGGGGTTGAATAAGATGACGTCTAGGGATTGATTTAAGACATAAAATATAGTTGATTAACACTTAGGATCAAAGCAAAACATAAATAGGGTTTAGGGAAGAGGACTACAGACCCTTTTTTTACGAAGGTTGGTCTTAGCTTACCTTAAACCCTTGAGTTTTACTCTTGATATTCATCCCAAGAACCTACAAAATCACTCTAATACCTTCCTCAAAGCATTTGGATACAAAAATAATGTTGAATTTCATATAAGACATAAATATAAGATATCTAATCAAACGAACATTAACATGTAATCAAATTTATGACATAGATGAACACAACTATTAGGGAAGGGAAATATGTAAATTTATCATTAATGAATGGAAAAAAGTACAAATATACCTATTTTCTATTCAAGCACCTCTTGAAACCTTGGTTATGGGTCTCCTTGCTTCTGTTCTCCAACACACACAATCAATCTCCAAATCTGCTAGGGATAGGATATCATATGCACAAAGCAATAGGGGATGGAGGCACAATTTCTCCACCATAACCTTACTTATCCAAAAATATATCTCGCGTGGCTCATCTCTCTTGATTTTAAAGGGGAGGGATATGGTTACCATCGGGAGAAAACAATTGTAACCTAGGAGGAAGTTGCCAAAACCACCAAAACTTCTATAAATTTTGAGTTTTTATTTATTTTTGGGCATTTTTTTAGGCGCATATTGGTGGAAAAGGGGCAACATGTGTGTCACGCGAACTTGAGACACCAACAACTTGTGTGTTAAAGGGAAAATTGCTGGTGGAACAAGTGCAAAGGGATATTTTGGGGGAAAATGTCATTTTTAGGGATTTTTTAAAGGGTTTTTGGGGCTCTGACTATGGTCAAAAGTTCCCTATTTGCCAAGTAATCATTGAATATGTTAAGACCATGCTTCTAAGAACCAAAGCAAGGCTCTTCTATTCATAGTGTCCTTTGGGTGATCAACAATAACTTTATGAAGTGTCGTCATTGCAAGTGTTGTCATGGGAGCAACATCATGAAAGTGTCGTCATGGACGGAGAAGTGTTTATTTGGGCTATAACACACATCCACTTAGAGTGCCTGTTAACTATCCATCAATGCCTGATGATCTTGTAATCGTCGCAAATTTGCCTCTATCTATGAGTAAGATTTATAGTCCATTATTTGATGATATGAGCCCTCTTGTGTGTAATGGATTATCTGCACATAATTATGTGGCTTTATCAAATCAGTTTCTTTCTTTGGGGAAGGGAATTTGCTACGACCTTGTCTCATATCTCATCCTTTTCTTTGTTCTCTTCCCTTTCCCTTGAGATTCTAGCGAATAACTCTCATAATCGTTAGATTATGGGGGTTGTTCATGATAAGTCACTTTTTATACTTTTGGGATTCTAGTTTAAGTGGATCACTTAGTGAGGTACTATCTTGTCTTTTCCTCTGTCACATGTGCATAAAGTATGTTGCTCCCCTTCTTTTGTATACTAGGTTCCCTTTAATATAGATAAGGCATGTTTGGCCCTAACTATTCAACCTATATTTACCTAGGTTAGGGGGATTGATATGAACTTGGCTCAAGGAATGCACCAGGTTTTACCAAAGCTTGATGTTATTTATCATACATCTCCCAGTATTTTATCAGAGGCTTTTTTCTTCCCATGTGGACTCCTCTCTTTCACATGAGATACCCTTGGTCTTGGAGGATGGAGGGGTCACCCCCTCAATTTCTTTAGTTGTCAAGAAGGATTGTCACGTCCCCGACCCTCCGACCGGGGAAAGAGGACGCAACCAACACCACAAACAAACCTGGCAGACAGCCCCATGAGCATGAACAGGCATCAATGCTGAAATTAAAAAGCTTACATAATACATGCTAAGATGCATAATCCATCGTACAGAGATGCATAATTCCTCAAATGCAATGCAAATGCAATTGCATACTAAGATGCATGAAACATACAATGATGCATAGTTATTCAACATTCAGCGGAAGCAAACATAAACATAAACATAAACCAACATTCTCCATGTTCATCATTTCTCATGAAACAATAGATATAATTGCAGAGATAAAACAGTCATGATTACTTATCTTTTGATGAAGAACTCTCCCGCAACCAGCTATGTCGCTGCAACATTCCACCCAACCATAGGCCAGTGTGCTCATCAATCTCTTAGCAACACTGCCACCCCCGAGCTGGGCATGATTCCTCAAGGGATAAGGGTCAATGCAGGCTTTCACATAGCCAAGGTTTGCCAACACACAGCCAATCCCACACCATAGGGTTCACCAGGTTGTCAAGGAGCTGGGATAGGCTAAATGCCAAGCTAGCGGCCTCAACACCAGTCCTCCCATGCATACCCAGCCTCTAATCCCACTCTCAACAGTCCATAGACCACCCACTGCATACCACAGCAAACAACCCACTCATGGCTCTGTGATGAAGGCAAAGACAACTGGGGATAGTCCCAAACAAGAGAGGAAACACAGCTCAAGCCCACAAGGCAACTCAGAGTTGTTCTTGGCCCTAGCGTGGACAAAACAACTCAACAGCAACCCAAACCAGGGTACTTCAGCAGCCACAAACTCACAATGAAAACGATGGCAACTTTACACAGTCCACAAAACAGAGACATCGTTGATGGCAGAAAGCGACTCATTAGGAATCCATAGCGGCCAAAACATAATTGGACACCGCAGCCAACAAAACGCGGGGACGACAACAGTCCCAAAACATAATCAGTGAGCACAGCTCACAACACGGGAAAACGACTCCAACGGTCTGTGCGCGAGGGAAACTTGCACCAAACTGCAAAACATAGAGGAAAACATATGCATGGGCCACAAATCGGTAAGGAAACTTACACACAATCCTTGAGCGTAAAAATGGCTTCTGCACCCAGCAACTTGAGTGACAACCACGATTTCACCCACTCCCTGTGTGAAGAAAACCAACGCAGAATTCCTGTGCATGAGGAGAACAGACCACGGCTCTGCGTGAGGAGGAACAGACCACAACCATCCAAACAGGAATGGAGAGCCGACCCCTGCCCGCGTGAGGGTAATCCACGAAGATCTGTTGCCTGCTCATGAAGAGAACCCTTCGCGTGCGGATGGACCAGACCCAAAAACAATGGAGGAATGCAGGAGAATGAAGTCATGGAGAGTGTTTCTTCTGCCCCACGCGAGAGAAGAGGAAGAATCCGCTGGTGGAGTGGGCACGTGGGCAAGGATGGACAGTCCTGCCACAGCCACCACTACTCAACATTAACTACCTCAACTAACTCCACAAGACATTCAAGAGGTTGGGTGAGACAAGGAAGATGGCAAATCAAACAAGGGTAACACATGGGTTTCCCCCCATAGACCAAGGTTGACATCCCCCACCCTTATCCTTTGGAATCATGCCCTTTTCATTTCAACGTTGCACTGCCGTAGCTGGTTGTGGGTTTATTGTAATTGATGTGTGTTTACATGATGCCGAATTATAATGTGCCGGATAACACAATATACCATCGGCAACTATCCCCATTGCCGAAACATACACAACCAAATCGATGGTGGGGCTTTTGCCTTTAGCTCCTCACCACGATTAATTACATTGTATACATCATGCAAACGGGGTCAAAACCGAGGTGTTACAAGGATGTTCCTGCAAAGAATAGTATGTCATGTTTTGACACGTCCCTTGTTCTATTTCCGGATATTGGGAAGAAAGGTTTGTCATTGAACTTGTAGGGGAATGTGGGTTAGTTTCCTATTTCTAGTGCTCGGAATTCTGATTCTACCAATGTTTTTTTTAGACAGAAACGGGTATGGTTTATATTATGAAAACAGCGGGAGATCCATTGAAAGAGATACAAACTTCTGACTTGAAAAAGTACCAAAGTAATCTATAAGAGCTTTGCCTTTTAGGGAGGAATAATTGAGCAGGAATTAAGATTAACATAGAGCTCATTGGTACTTAATCCCATTCCCTTATTTATTACTAGATCTGCTTCCCCATTCAAATCACGAAGAATATGGAAGAACTCTAGATGTTGAAAAGCTCTTGAGAGAGAGAGAGAGTTCTCTTGATCAGTCTGGATAGCCTCAAATTTTGGAATTGTTTTGAACCATTCATGGCCTGGAAGATAACTCGAGAGTCCCCAATAATAATGGCTTCTTCTACCCCCATGGCTTCCAATTTCTTAAGCCCTTTCCATAGTCCATAAGATTCGGCTATATTATTCGTGTCATTTCCTATGTTCCAGTAGCATTCTGTTTCAATGTTCCCCACAAGACCGATGATGATTCCTCCTCCTCCTGCATCTCCCAGATTCCCTTTCAAGGCTCCATCGAAGAAAAGTTTAAATATTTTCCTCTCTTTCAATCAGATTTCAAACTGAGATTGGTCCATTCTTATCTCCCAAACTTCCTTAGATCTCTTAACCTTGAATGTCTCTAATTCAGTAATTTTGAAGGATTGCATCCAACGTACTTCATCAAACGAAATCTTGGATTTGTTCTTAGGCATAGTCTCCATGCTCATTATTTCTCCCATGAGCGCTTGCGTTTTGGTTGCTCTTTGTTCTGCAGTTTGTGCCTTGCCTTTGAAGATTCTTTGGTTTCTTTCTATCCAAATATTCCAGCACATTCATTTTGGCAACGTTCCCCGACATTTTTTAAAACCTTTTTATTTTCCAGCTTCCCTTGATACGCTTGGTCCCAGCTGATAAAGCATTGTTGAATGCTGCCTGGCAACTCCAAATTGTGAAACCAATGGTGGATCAGCAGTTCCTGAACCTTAATGGAAAATGGACATTCAATTAACAGATGAAAACTAGTTTCTTTGCTCTCTTTACATATTGGATAGCGGAACGGGCCAACTAATCCCCTTTTTTTCCATATTCTCACCTGTCAAAATGCTCCCATGCACTAACGTCTAGATGAACATGTCAATCTTTGGTAAACTCTTCACCTGCCAGACCATTTTCCAAATCGCTAGATTATTGGGCACGTTTGGGCAAGAAGTGAATAGTTCATAACCCTGCGCTAAGGAGTAAAATCCTATTCTTCTCCCCCATCCATGCTCATCCTTGATTCTGCTAGTGAGAGGTGCTACTCAAGATAGATGGTCGAGGAGCTGCTTCTTATCGACCTCCAATTCCACGGGACAGTCCGGAAGGGACCATCCAATCCAGCGGTGTGGAGAAACAGGGTCCCAGATTGAGATGTCCCACATCGTGGTTTTTTTTTAATATTTAACCACTGTTTGATGCCAGGTAATTTGGAGATGGGCGGATTTCCCAAGATGGAGTCTTGCTAGATTTTAATGTTCTTGCATTTCCCCAGTATCTATAAGGGATTTTATTTGAATCTGGGCAGTGCTTTCATGCATAGTTTGTAGATTGGAGAACCTTGCTTACTCGTAGGCTCTGAATCCATACATCTTAGACTTGTACCTAGAAGGTATTTCTGTCTTAGCACCTCGCTGCTCCAGGAGGGCTTTGCTTCCAACAAATTCCAGAGTATCTTTGCTCCCATCACTAGATTTTGGTGTTTTAAGGCTCTGATTTGAAAGCCTCCTTCCATCTTGAGCATTTTAATTTTCTTCCAGCTGACCAGGGCATATTTCCTTTTTTCCTTATTTTTTCCTCCTTGCTAAAGGAAGTCCCTCAATAGACTTTCGATGGAGGAAAGGATCCTGACAGGTGCCAGCATTAATGAACACTGATATAATGGGAGGTTGTTCAGAACTTCCTTAATCAATACCATTTTCTCTGCTATATTTAGCCAAACCGCCCCCAGGCTTGAATTCTTTTCTTGAATTTATCAATCACTGGGTTCCAGTCAGAGGTTTTTGACTTTCCATTGAAAATTGGGATCCCTAAATATCTGAAAGAGTCCCAAATTGTTACTCCCTCAATTCCAATAATGCGTGATATTCCAGACATCTCCCTAGGATTTATATTCCAACTGTAGATCCTGCTTTTTCTTAGATTTAGCTTGTTTCCAGAATCTTGGCAACAGGAATCCAAATCAACCTTGAATCTTCTCGCTATGCTCTAACTAGCACCTCCTAACAGGATAGTATCATTTGCAAACTATGCATGATTAATATCTCTAGTCCCTCGAGCCATTATGATTCTGATTAATTCTTGATCATTCCTAGCTTGCTCTAGATGGGTTGAAATTCCGATCTCCTGCCTTTAGCAAGAGATATCTAGACTTTTGTCTCCAGAATTCTTCCTCGTGTCTACACGCAACATGTAGATCTTGATGAAGGCTTATTTATTTTTCAACGTCTTCCTTTGATATATGGATTGCCTCCATAGAGAGTCGATGGGTCTCTAAGTATTGCAGAGCTTTGGTTCTTCTTTGAGTCAGGGACTCCTTCAATTTGGCCCACATCTTGAGTGCCCTTTTGACTTTTCTCAAATTTTCTTCCCAAATGAAGAAAGGTGGACCTGAGACTGGAGATGCCCAAGTATCAGCAACAATTCCCGAGAAATATTTATGGGAGGCTCAAAGAGAGCTAAAATGGAAGGGAATAGGCCCCAGGTTCTGGTCTTTTCTAAGATCGAGCAGGATGGGCTTATGGTCTGATCCCCCAAATTGCAAGATTTTATAAGAGGAATTTAGTCCAAGTAGAAGGTAAGAGTCTTGGATCAAAAATATATCGAGCTTGGCAGCTATATGCCCAGGCCCCAGCCTCCTATTAGTCCAGGTGAACTTCTCCTTAGCTGGGATTACATCCGCTAGATCCTAGTCTAGAATAATCTCACCTATTTAATCTCTTATGGGGTCTCTAACCACAGACCCTCCTCTTTTTTCTACATGGTTCAACCTGACATTTAGGTCTCCGGCTAAAATTACATTGTCCAATGATCCAATGCTCCTCTCATCCTTTAAGAGGTTCCAACAATAATTTTTTTCCAACGTATAAGGCAGGTACATAAATGTTTAAAAGACTAACCTTGATATTTGATTCTTTGTGCAGCAGCTTAGTGAGAATCCAATGAAGGCAGTGTTTGGTTTCAATTAACTCAAATTTATGTTCGTCCCATAGCATTCCAATTCCTCTGGAAGCTCCCCTCGAGCTGACAGCGAGACCTCCTACCAATGTTACCAGTGCCTCTCGATGTCATCTCAAGCCAAAATCAATATCCAAGCATCATAATACATTGGGGTCCGGTGGTAGGATTGCTTGGATACTTATTAGATCTTCCACCAAGCTCATGGGTCAAAGATCATTTATGGCATTGGCTTGAGAACAAGCATCTTTGGACATTAGACCTGGTTGACAAAAAACTCTTGAAGGGTCTCTTAGAGCGATCAAGCGCAATACATTGTTTCCTTAATGTTGGTTATGCCTCTAAATTCCAGAGGGATAGGGATTCCTTCTAGAAAATTATCCCTTAAAACTTTGATTTTATCACATTGTTTGACTGTTGTTTTTAATCATGAATAATTAGGTATTGGTGGTGCCATTCTGAATGATCTAAGAGGTATTTTGTCGGGTTGGGATTTTGCTGGGAATGATGTTTTTGGTAGGTTAGGGGGGATTATCATTGGTCAGGACACTAGATATTTCCTCTGCACTAATAGATGGCCAGTCACTACAGGATTGGGAGTCGTACGTTTCTCTCGAGAAATTTGGCAGGCTTTCACATTTATGAATATTTATGCTCCTTATCAGCGGTGGATGGATTATTGGGAGAAATTACTCAATTATGGGCTTCTGAATGTTGACAAACCCATCCTTGGGGGCGATTTAAATCTCACTTTGGGAGAAGGTGAAATTTGGGGATTGAATGCTTATAAGGATTCCCTTCCATATTTATTCTCTCAAAAGCTGGAGGAATTTGATTTATTTGGCATACCACCTATTTTACTGAAGCCTACTTGGAGGAACATGAGAGTAGCATTTGACGGCTAGCTAAAATAATGATTCATTTTTTTTTTTTTGACTTAAACATTGGGGAAGAATATATAAAAAAACGGAAAATAAGCTTCCGCGGGCTTTTACATGGAGCACTTATTCAAATTAATACTAAATCTAAAAGAATAAAAGAATCCAAGCTTCAGACTAAGAGAGGACAGAGTATTAAGAGAAGAAGAACTGAGGCTGCGCTGGAACAGAGAACAGAGTGAAAACTTTGCAGCCAACGATTTGAACTCTTTGCTGAGCGTTGGGGTGGACCAGGAGCAGCTTTCCAACTATAGTGGCAATGCTTGGGAGAAGGCTTTGAATACTCACAACTTTCTTTTGTTCGTGAAGCTTAAAGAGGAGCCTGCAATTCCAACGATTTGTAAAGGAGCCTGCAATCCACAGCTGGGTCTTTCACTTCGTTTTGGAATGGAGACTGAACGTAGCAAATCTTAAAAAGCTTTGAGGAAGGGAATCACTATTATGAACAGAGCTTTTAATTTTGCTATTTTGCATAGAAATTCTGGCAAATTTAGGAAATATCTGCCCATTTCTGTCAATTTCTGCCTTTTTACTTGGGTCTGATGTTCTCAGGTTATCAAAGGGCGACAATGGAGAGAGAACCTAGATCTTTTACAGCTGGGAAATCACTTTCACGAGCAGAGCTTTCATGGTTTCTATTTTGCAGAGAATTTCTGGCAGTTTTAGGAAAATTTCTGCCCATTTCTGCAATTTCGCTTGAGTCTTATGTTCTTTGGTACTCAAAGGTTTCAGTGTAATGGGGTCCTGGAACTTCTACTGCTAGGGGATGTTGCTGTGGTGCTCAGCTCCATTTTTTATTAAAATTCCTCCGCCCAAAAGAGTGCCACAGTTTGCTTCTTTGCCTGCTAAGTGGTTCAGGTCACGGAGTACATGAAAGAACCTCATTCTTTGAAATTTTTTGCTAATTAGGCGGATTTTGTGATACAATTGAGCCAAGTGAATATGTGAGGGACACTTTTTTTTAATGATAGCTTGGATCAATAATATAGAGTCGCCAAAGACTGATAA